>JAQIXD010000037.1:0-54745 GCA_034699985.1 Minunthozetes semirufus
AAATTCTCTCTCTCTCTCTCTCTCTCTCTCTCTCTCTCTCTCTCTCTCTCTCTCTCTCTCTCCCTCCCTCCCAAACTTTATAATTATTTATAAACTCTTTGGTATTGAAAAGTTGAGAATAAGTTAAACAAACTCGAAATACACTCCAATTATAAATTAGGATAAAACATATCAATCAATAGAGAGATTCTTTAAATTATTTTTAGGTTTACTTAAAAATAAATTTATTTATATTTAAATGATTTCTGCGAAACAGTTCTGAGATCTTCAGTGAACGATATGCGAGAATAACGACTCAGAGTTACATACGATTCGGTAAGTATGACAACCGGTGGCCGACTCTAAGGAGTAAACTAACAAAACCGGTTGTTTTAATGAATACAACCATTACTTGTTGGGTCTAAGATATAGCTCTACACGACTGCTGTTTGTCCATCATTTAAGTGTAAGACCTGTTCAGGACTACAACTGTTCTCACAGACGAATGCATTTTGTGTTGTTTTGTGCTAATTCCTGATTCTCTCATAAATACTCGAAATACAAGCCTCGAAAGAAGTGTTTTCATTGATCCCATGTTCTGTTAATCAATGATTGCATGTCTTCATGCAATTCCAATGCGATTCCCAACAACTGATTCTTCAAAACCTATTGATCGTACTTTCGTTTTGATTTCAATGTAATGATTGTCTGAAGGACCAGACATTCAGTTACTTTCGGACTCGAAATCAGCGGAAAACGCAAATCAAAATTGTTTCTGAGGTTTGTTTGAATACTTTGTTTATTTTGTGTGTTTTATGAATTGTTTTTTGCGATAAAACAATATTTTATTTACTAAACTATTGGACAAAAATATTTCAAACTTAAGTGAATTAAAAGATTTATTCGCAATCACTGACTCTTAGATAACAGCTTTGATTAGAGATAAATATAATAAACATTTGCAAACTTATCGTCGAATGGCTTAACAGTCACTCAATTAGTTTTTGGTTATTATTTGTGTGACTTTTATGTCTGTTATTCACAAAACTTTACCATTTTTTTGCGCCAATTCTTTGGACCGTTTGTTATGAAAATTTTCTTTCCTTTGCTATTGTTTTGCGGAAATTAATTCATATTTAAAGGTAAATGTTATACATTTTATATAATTAGTTGTGATTTAATTTGTATTCAGTTTATTCTCAAACTTTGTTTCTTACACTCAATTATAACTGACCCATGAATTTGAATGTTTTGTTTGAATCCATTGATTCAGTAAATTCTTGAATGAATTTAAACAAAATAATAGATCGTAAAAGTAATTGGAAATATTTATTCAATGATTATAACACTTATTGTTTCGTAAGTGAAAGTAATATATTATAAATGATTTGCGAAAATATATTATAAAGTCTTTGGCCTTTGATTGCGAGCAAACTTTTAAAGTTTTTTATGCCTCAAATAGTTATGCAAAGAATCAAAACTTTTGTCAGCGAATGGTTTGCAAAATACAAAGCTATTGAAATACAAAGAAATACAAAGCCATAGAATTATAAGTGGTTTTTGACTTATCTATCCTTTTTATAACAACAATTATGTCAGTAATGACACGAAATTTAGTTTATTTTCCACAGAATTAGCCCTAAAATTGAATGCAATTTAAATATAAGTAATTATTTTTACTGATTATTATTTATATACTATTTTGAAGTTAAATGTAAATCAGTTTCTTTTATTTCTGTGAACACAACCAAAGAAAAACATGATCTCAACCAAACATTTGATTCATTCATGACTAGTGCTGTAATTCAATGATGTTTCTCAATGAATGTTTGAAAAATGATTTAATCGGTATTTAATTGAGGCCTTCCTCTCGTAGTTATTGAAAATAAAAACCTTTGCATTCATTGCATTGCATTCAAGATTTATAAAAACAAATTTCTTAAACTCTGACTTATTATCATTGATTATGATCTCAAATCTCAAGAACTTTAATCTGAATAAAAATCGGGACACAATTGACTACCATTTGATCATTAAATGCAATTTGTATTATCCCAATGGAGAGCCGTGCACTCGATGTGCACTTATCTCCTAATGAATGAATTAGTCGTTTCTCTAATGAATATTAATTAACTTATGAAACAAATGTTTAGTCGACTTAAAAGAGTTTTCAAATGTTTTATCAAACATTAGATTAATATTCATATGAATTCAGATTAAAAATTCACTGATTAGTTAAAAATCAGCTAAAAATAGAGTGAAGAATCTCTCGATAAATCAGTTGACATTTTATCTTTACTTTCTGTCGTTGGGACCAAATATTTCAGATATAATTAATTATGTCTTTGACTTTGAATTTGAATTTTAAATAAGATTTTGTATTTAAATATCAATTTATTATTTGAAAAAAATGTTTTAATCAAATGAAACCAAATCTGATTTCAATGAAAACATTTCTGCATTTTATTGCATTTGATTTGATCGTCGATTTGATACTTACTCTGATATCATGAGAGTACAGGAGTGTATGATAGTATGATAGGTTATTTTACTGAATTTCTTGGAACTAATAAATATTTATGACTTTTTCAATGCAACAAATGGTTAGTTATTTTTCAATCGCAAGGATTGTGACATCACATCAAAAATATTTATATACTTTTCTAAACAAACCTTTAAATTATATCTTGAGATAAGAGATTTCAAAGTACCCCGTAGATTCTCAGACTTAAAATATTGGCCACCTCTGGGTAAAACTTCACTCTCAACTCATTAAATATATAGTCTTAAATTGATTCTATAATTTATATTTTGGTATTTCCTGCAATTATACAGAATTTTATTGTGATTTTTTGTAAGGAATAGCTTTTTATGAAATGATCCATCACTTTCTGTCATTAATACTGTTTTTGCGCTGAAATCTATGAAATATTGTTTTTGAGTGATTTCAAGAGAAATGAATGCAAATCTGAGTCAAACCTAATATAATAGTTCTCATAATTAGGCCTTAATTAAGAGAGTTTTGGTGCGAAATGAATGTCAATATATGTAACTGTAATGACATTTAAGCGAAATAACAAAACATTTCATCAGACAATGCCTATCAAAATGAGAGGGATTTAAAATGGGGTCAAAACTAATTATCCCATTGTCTTACTCCGTGTTATTCCCAATTCCGGACCAATACATAGATTTCAATAGATATGGGATACTATCGATCATTCGTTATTTCAAATGTTGTGATAATTGAAAATTTTTCATCATTTTTCACTTCAAATAATGAGAAATAAATTATTTTGAAATTAAAATCATTCAAAAATTGAAAATAACTCTGAACTTAAGCTGTTTTCCATGATTTCCGTAAAATTTCAATTTGAGTCAAAAATTTTTAATCAAAATTAGGTCTCATTTATGAGAATCTCATAAATTTAGTGAAAACGACTCATAACTGAGTATCAAATTTAGTGTTAATTAATTAAATAGGTTTTTGGTATTCTTATTGAGCACATAATTTATTTTAAATGCTTTTAATTTTTATCTAGATATATTTTTTAAAATATTTCTATTCATATATATTATCTAAATGTGAATTTGAGAGGAATGTTTATCAGCAACTTTTTATAAAAGTAGTTTTCTTATGAGAATTAAATGAAATTTCTTAAAAATAATTCGATTAAAAACAAAATTTAATCAAAAGGTTGTCATAAAAGTTGTAAAAATAGCACAAATTAATGATATTATAAAAAGACTCAATTAATTAAGGCTTATCTTTGAGACCACATTTTTATTTACTATAAAATCTCTGAATTATGAATGAAATAAATCAAAACATGTGTTCATTAAACTCAGTTTTGGTGAACTGATTGTGATTTACATAAAATAATAAATTTCTATTTTTATGCTAATTTTAAATCAAAACATAATATTCAAGAAATTCAATGAAATTCTCCCAATTTTTTTACTTATAATGAAAATAATGTAATTACGATGTTTAGCGCAGAATGAATGCACAGAATGAAAGTTTAGAAAAATAGTGGTTAAGTCTAAAATAGATTACAAATTAAATTATGATAAATTGTGTTAAACTTAATCTACTGAATGAAATTTTTAACTCAAACAACGCCTAACGGCTGAATCACAAAAAATAATATTTTGTTTTTTAAGTAATTTAATAATTATTTTGATATAAATTTAGTTTTAATCGATTATCCAAAACTGATATAAAAATAGTCTGTCATTGAGTTCAATAAAAAACTAATTTTTAATCTGAAAATCGGAGGCAATGGTCAGGGAATTAGTCTTTACTCCTGGCGTTTCCGAGAGAAAGCTTTTAAACTCAAGATATAATTGTGATTAATTAGAAGTAAATAAATGCCTCAACTCATTCAATCAGACATTTTGCTCAAACCTATTCTCAGAGCTCAGAATAATAATAATGTTTTGGCTAAATATAATCAGACGATAAAATTTTGAGTCTATTTGTCTTTCAGAGGAAAATAATTTAAACTCAATTAAGAAATTATTTCTATATTTAATAATCGAGGAAAACAAAGTTGACATCAATTAAGTTCAGACAAATCACTATTCATTGCTATGAGAAATGACTGTCAAAAAAGTTGATTCACTATTTTTAACCCTTAATTAAGAGCGATATCATCCGCATTATGTGTCGAAAGACTTGTGAATGAAATGAAAAACAAAAATTGAAAACTTATTTCTTTCTCATCTCGATTGAGAAATTCAATTTTCCCAAAACTTTTTTAACTCGATCAGATTCTATAATTATCTTAACACATATCTTAATGGTATTAATGGCCAGTAATTTGATAATTAGAGTAATCAACGTCTCAGACGTTGTGAAGTGTTTCATCGATTAGTATAATAAAAATCAATTCATTTTAATTTATAACTTCTATTAATATTTAATAATTATATGAATGCATATCAAATGCTAGTATTTTGTTTTGTCTGACATTAATTCCGATTTAATTATTTATTTCCATTTGTTTGTTGTTTTGAGAGCTGACATATCGACCTGAGCTATGCTTTCAGCGATATTTCAATCTATTCAAAAGAAATGTATTTATTTATTCAAATCATTTGAGATTTTTTGTTCAAATAATTGTTATTTCTTAAGAATTGCTTTAAGGCTCACAATTAAGTGAAATAAATTAACACTTAATTATCAATTCATACAAACTTTTGTTGTCTTTTTTGTATTCTTTGACAAAGAAGTCGATGAAATCCAATCTAAAGCCAAGTTTTTGAATAAAAGTTTGTATTATTTCAGACATTTTAAAAAAAATAACATTTTATGTAAAATCGATAAAACCGTAGATAAATGTTATGCAATACAAACTTTTGGCTATAAATCTAAAGGTATTATAGATTCTCATAGATTCTGATAGAAAAATGACCTCATTTTATAACAATTTCTTATGACTCAAAACTATTGTCTTTGAAGATGAAAATAAACTCAAGATTTTTTGGCAGACAAAAGTGAATTATACTTTTAATCCCTACTGTTTGTCTGAAAAGGCAAGTTTACAATTGAAAAAGACCTTCAATAGCATCGTATGAGTTCACGACTGGTGTCACATATTTTGTATTTTATTATCCATTGAAGTAATTCTTCAATTATTTGATTTGATTTACAATTATATTGAAAATAAAGAAAAGTTTTTCTTTGTTTAGCAAATGTTTGGCAAAAAAATGTGAGAGAAATAGAAAAGAAAACTAAATCTTAATTACGAGGAAAATAATCTCATTATTTATTTATTTAATAATTCACAGCAAAGAATAGCGAAAAAACTCAGAATTATATTAACGTTAAAATGAAAAGTACTGAAAATAGATTTGATTAAAATAGACTTTTATTAGATTTATTCGTTCAGTGACTGCAATATACACTGAAATTACAATTTATTTCATGAAATTCATTATTTTGAATAAAATTCAGGAAAAATATAGAGTACTATGAAAAAGATGATCATTTGAGGCCGTAATTGGACTTAATTTCACCTCTTTTTGAGGCATTAAATTCAGGTTAAGAATATCGAGAGAAACATTTGAGATGTGGGAAACCTTAAGGAAATTTCTTTTGAATTATTCTTTGAATTTATACAAACATATTAATAAAATCATTTAAAATTGTAACAAAAATAGCCATAAGCTTTAGCACACATTAATTAATCAAAATTCAATTTAAATCTATCAGATTTTTTGAGTTAACCTTTTATTGGTGTGAATTTTCGTGGAAATTTTCCGATATTTTCTGAGGCTTTGTTCCCTAACTCTTTTGAATTTATGAATCCTTGTTCTCGTATTTTCTTATTAAAAGAGAAAACAAAAACAAAACAAAAATAAAAGAATAGCAAAAAATATGAAAATTGTGCGAAGATTATGGTTTGTAATCAAATTTAAATTTTCCATAAGAAACACGAATTCATAAAACAATGATAACAACAAAATCAAAATAAATTCAATTTTGGCTCAAATTAATTAATAATTAGATTTAATTGAGAAAAAGGGGTAATAAAAGGCTCTAGAGTTCACTCAATTGCATCAATTGTAAGAACTATTTTTACACTTTTATTCATTTTATTCCTAAACTGCAATCAATTTTCCATTTTTAGAATGAGTCCCAACTTTTTCATTATCCAAATCGTGAATTATTATCCTATCCTTCAAATCAATTGATTCTGAATATCAAAACTGCATTCAGTAGTCATGAGTTTTGAGTTATTCAAAAATCGCAAAATAGAAGTTTGAGATTCAATTGGATCTATTATTTTGTGTGAATTTTATAAATAAAATTCAATTGATATAAAAAGTTCATTGAATTTCATTTATATTTAATACTAATTTGAATGATAGCCTAAAACATCAATTAATTCTCAATCCATTTAAAAATGAATTCAATTCAATGTTATACCGAAATACACGAACTCTAAGACATTTGAAACCATTATTTGTCTCTATTTATCTCAACTTAAATTTAAGGCTATATATGTTTTGTCGAGAATCTAATAGTTTTAAGAAATTTGTTAATTTTCTCGAGTAGTTATCATTCACCCCGAGCTGTGGGTCATTAATTGCTGGCTCCGACTAATTGTAGGCAATTGAAGGCAACGTTAAAATTACAAATAGTTTTCAGAATAAATAAACGATTAAATTATTATTTGACTCTTCATTTGTAAATCAATATAAGCGACTGTTTTTATTTGCCGATCACTTAATGACATACTGTATGAAACCATATGTCGACCCCAAAGCTATGGTCTTCGAGTTATACGAGTTATGAAAGAGATAACAGTTTTAAGAAAATTGGTCCATATATTCGGGTTAGCACCAGATGAGAGCCCCACCGACTTCAAGAGTGTACTCTTTATTAACTAAAAATAATATATTTGTCTGAAAAGGTCAGGAAAAATGCGATCGAAGTTAATTCATTTGAATTAATTTTGTATGAATTTTATCATTTAATTTATGAGATAAAGTCTAAGATAATTTGTTGATCGGCTTCATGTTTGCCCCTACCTGTCCTCTGCGCCGCTCTTTTCAAAGATTCATCTGCTGAGAAACCGATGCGGAAGAAACCTATTTATTGAAAATTGTTTTATTAAAAAACTTTTATTCAAAAGCTTTTCAATATTTTTGGCTTTTTGTGTGGTTTTAAACTTAGATAAGAATTTTTTTGTCATTTTTTTTAAAAGTGGGAAAAAATAATAACATTTGAATTCAAAAATAATATAACAAATAATGGTTTCAGTACTGAATTTGTACCAAAAGTTTATACATTTATACTAAAGAGTTGTTTAGAAGTCATGCTTTGAAAAGCAAATATGTTTTCAAACAATTAATTTAATTATTATATTCATTAAGAGTTTTATGAGATTTAAATTTCATTCAAAGAAATACTTTTGTTATGAAGAAGAAGAAGAACCCAAATGTGATATAAACTTATAAACCAAGCGATGAGTCTCTTAAGCCTTACTTTTATTTATTTTCAATCGTAATGTCGTGACTGAGATATCCTTTTATTCAGCGAACCAATGAAGAAGTGGTCAGACATTTGTAGTCAATGTTTTCCTCATTGTATTAGATATGAAAGCATTCATTGCAATGCATTTTGTATTATTCTTTCGACTAATTTTTTGGTCTTAAGACTAATATTATGTATGGCTTATATGTCAGCCCTATTCTCAAAGAATAAGCGCTAAATAGGTTAAAGAGAAAGGAAAAGATCGAGAATTATTCAATAAATTCATTTGAGGTGCGATTTATTTTCGTCAGAATTACTATTTTATTTAAAATATAATGTTTTTACAAAAATTGTTTTATCTTTTATCTCAATTATTGAGATATCTATTAATCAAAAGAAAAAAATGTGAATAAAATATTTGAGATAAGAATCGTCTTAATTGTGTTAATAGTCCAGAAAAATAAGTTTAAAATCTATGTTATTAATGACTGAGTTTTGAGCCGACATATATATTTTCACAATTTCACAGCTCAAACAAAACTAATTTACAAAAGAATTGGCACTTCTTTGATATCTTTAATCAGGAATGTTTGTTTGGAGACCCTCTCTCCCTCCCTCTCCCACTGTGTTATCCTTGATTTCAATTAATAGACCTTCGGATTAGAGCCACGGTTTGGGGTTTGGGCACAAAATTAGATTTGAATTCATTTATTCGATGCAATGAAAAGCTATTCAATTAACTTATTTATACATTTATTTAATATATGTATTGTTTTGTGTTATTTCTAATTATAATTTTTCGTTAATGAATTCAATTATCAGAAGTTTTGATAAATGATTTTCCCTGAGATGACGCCATCCGTTAAATCTGGCGTAAGATTTGGAGTTAATGGATATGAATATCATATTCTCTGCAAATCTGTTATTTGAATGTATTTGGAGTTCAGACTAACTTTTTCTGCAATAAATTTAAGGCAAAGATTGGATTTTTTCGAGGCTTTGTTGCAAATGTGTTATTCTTCGGAGTATTTCAACCATAAGACCATAATTTATGGTTTTATGAATGAGAGATACCTTCCATACCTTCAATTGTTAATTATTGCATGACTTGAATGACTTCAATCATTGCAATCACTACTCAACTCATATCAACGGCTCCGAAATGCCTTTCAATTCTTAAGTCGGCGACAATTTAGAGGTGGGATCTGAAGAGTTGATATGAGCGAGCAATTAATATACGGCACACAAACTCGTTATTCTGGCCCTGACCTCACCTAAACTCATAGCCAGACCATTACCAGATGAATATTACTTCAGTAATACTCCAGTAATACTCCAGTAATTGCTACAATAAAATACTCTTTTAGTGTATTTGTGCAAAAATGTTGCACAGATCGCACAGACAGACCAACATAAGAATAAAAACAGTTTCTCTTGACTTTTGATTTATTGAAAAAACCCAGTGATAACCAAAAGTTTGTTTATTCCGACAAATAATTCTCCAAAACTATTATTTTTGTTATATTTTCACTGAATATAAATTATTAATAATTTGAGCATGTCCAATTACTTAAATGTCAAACTACTGAATTTCAATTAAATAATTAGTTACTGGATTATTTTTGTTGAAAAAAATCAAGTTTCAAATGGATTTTGTTACCAGAGTTTTGTTGCATAATTTTGGACCAAATTCATATAATTCCTGAATGTATTGAAAAAGCATTTTAATGGTGAAAATAATGCCATAAATTTGGATCAAATGTTTTGAAAAGTGAAAACAACTTTCCATTAGTCATAAAATTAGGAAATCTATCGAACTTTAAATGAAATAAAACTTTAAAATTGATTAAAAACTAAAATATTGTTCATTAAAATTCAAGTCAAGAAATTTGACCGTTTCTTCAATTGATAACTTAAAAGTTAAAATTTTTGTTTTATATAATCAAAATCCTTTAGATTTTAAAAGTGTTTGAGAAATAAATTCCATTCAATTAAACTGATTTCTTGAGGAAACTTCAGATTTCTTGAAATTTATTTTTCATTTGAAGTTTTTTTGGGAAAAAAATAGTTAAGAAAAGTTGAGAGAAAAGTCGTTCAGAATTAAAGACAAAACGAATTGTTTTCTGTAAATAATGTTTTGAAGGAATAGTTGAAAAAGAATTGAGTTTTTCTCAGAAAAGTACAACAAATTGAATGCAATAATAAAAAGCGTTTATTTGTTTTCAGACAACAAACAAAGTTTTGTCGCAAAAGAGAGAAAAACATCGAAGTCTTCGGTCAAACCATTTTGTGATACAATTTGTCGAACAATGATTTGAAAACTTATTTTTGGCTCTCATTTGAAAATCTTTGCGATCATTACTTTTCTTCGTTTGGGATTACAATCAAATAGTTTATGAAAAGTCATTAAAGGAAAGCCACAAAAATTCGTTTAGACTTTAATTTATGGTTTTTAACAGAATTTCCTTTTTGTGAATCATTTTTTGTTTGAATGAATTCATAGTAACTCTTCGATAGGCGTATGAAATGAGTTTTTGGTGCGTTTTGTCCACCACTTGCCTTCCCTTCCGCTGGAGAGTAGCTCAACCGAAACAACTGACACCAGCACAGCACAGGTGCTGTTAATATTCAGATTATTTGAAATGATGAACAAAATTGAAAAAATATATTTTCAAAAGTTCTGTCATAAAGTTTATGTCAAACAAATGATCGGATCAATGAGTTTACGCAAAACCTCACAGAATATCCTAAAATAAAAACATGTTTTTCATTATAAAAATAGTGAATAAATCAGTCATTTTGTGGTGAACTCATCCTTTCATTGGTTCCTGCAATTTATTAGCCCTTTGTTTTCGAGTAAAATATTTTTTAATTAATTTTGATTATTGTTTTGGATTTGATTTGTTTTAATATTTGAATGAATTTAATCCGAATTCGTGTTGGAATTCATGATATGTTTATTAACAGTTATCTGTTATTTGAGTTTCTAATGAAAATATTCGCATTAAATAATGGGATGCCTTTCATTGGACACATAGTTATTGCAAAACTCAATCATAACTAACTTATGATTTATTAACAGTTATATGAAAATGAAATTTCAAAAACATTTTTCCGAGAAGTGAGACAACAATTCAGCGCTCGGCTTCTCTTCTCTTTCCAATGAATATTCATTTTTGTTTGTATTTCGCAAATGAATTATAGTTTTGATCATTCATTTCATTAATTGTGTGAATAAGAGGACTCATTTCGGAATTAAAGCTTCAGAGCCTTTTCCACAGCAATTGTATTCCCAGCGAAGTCTGAGCACACATTCGGCAACCGGTGAATGAACTCACGATTTCTCTGAACACGAATTTGTTTATATTATAATATTAGTCCTAATTTACCGACTATTGTAACGTCGGATCAGATCTTCCGAATCAAATACTTTCACTTTTATCGCGAAAAAGTGTTTTTCTTTAACAGTGACTAAAATGACTGATAGTTTGTGAGATTTTCTCATAGAACCAATTATTTATCCTATTTTTTCTTCTTTTCCCTCATTTAGAGCCAATTCTTGTGTCACCAATTCTTATAATAACTGAGTTCATGAAGTGATCAAAGGGTTGGTTCAAACCTAACCCATGAAAAAGGATTGAGAGATAATTTGAGACAGAAATTGGAGAACTAAAACAAAAATAATGAATTTAAGCGGCGATTACGACGAACCGACAGCTATTCAAAAGGCTATGATATCTCATTTTAATGAGAAGTACGACTCTCCCAATTACTACTACCACAACACGCAAACCAGAGGTCATCCTAACCATCATTACCGACACACAGCTCTCCGATCTTCCAAGTCTTTGGGAAGTCTGACGATGACTGCGCCTACATATGAACCAAATCTATTGAGTGAAAGCGAAGTCTCACAAATAGATAACTTTTTTCGCGCCCATAAATCGCATGTATATGTTGGGCGGTGTCTGGTCAACCTCTACTTCACCAAAACAGATCTCATTAACGGCGGCCGTAATTCGAAACCTAGAGTTCATGAGTGGGAACTCTCTCGAACAGGTATTCCCGTAATTATCTTCGATAAGGGAGAGACTAAAGCCAGAGACAAACGACAGCTACAGATCTGTTTGGCTGAAAGGGGCACAGGATTTGTGCTCTGGAAAGACATAATCGATAATTTGAGCGATTATTCAGCACAACATCCATGTTTTCACACTCTTTACCTGTCGTGTGATCACAGAAAAATGGCTGGACTTAGCTTTGACTCCCAGTCTGCGGCTCAACAGTTCAATCAACAGATAGAAACCCTGACATCTGATCCGTTGAATATAGCGCTGACGGGACCCAAAAAGTCTAATAAAAAGCTTAAGTTTTTGAAAAAACAATTATCAATGAATGCCAGTAATGGACCAAATCTCAAATTGCTTAAGAAAAGTGATATCTCTTCGCCCTGTCTTTTCCAGCACATCACTAATGTTGAAGTTAGTGATCACAATAAACTGTTTTCGCTGTCAAATCTTGTGCCATACCATCAGCCCAGTAGTGGCCATCAGCCCACTCCGACGACCCCTACTTCGACGAGTGCCTCAACAATTTCATATGAATCTACACCAAGCAATACATCCCTTTAGAAATGACATCAGAATGAATGACAACAGAATTGAATTCAATCAATATTTTCTATATTTTGTTAACAAAACATTAATTTCAGTCAAAATCAAGACATGTGTAGTCAGAAACGCATTGAGAATATGGGAATTGGTTTTAATGCCAGTCCTTTCTCCATATAATGTCAATCAAATCTTGTTTTTCTTCCACAAGACATAAGTCTTAAACGCAAGCTTTTGTATGCACTGGAATATTGCATTCTCTCCACAAGTCGATTGATTGCTACCAATTGTATAATAATAATAATAATAATAATAATAATAATTGCCATAAAAACTCTTGAGATTACATCAAATGCGAAAAAATATATAATAAAAGATCTATCAGTCAGTAGTAGAGCTCAAAGGCTTCATAATTATAGCCTCGAATACCATTCAATCCTCTGATTTAAAAACAAAATTTTATATTACAAACACTTAACGCTTGTTTTCAAACAAGAATCCATTCAATTATGATCTTATAAATCAATCAACTGTGAGGTGAATATATAGGACTATCCTATGTTTTCTGCATTGTGTTGATTATTCAAACATATATTTTAGAAATTTTAAATCAAATATTTATTTTTGCCGTATTTTGAGCCCTAATTTGACATAACTCTGAAACACAATCCTTGAGCTGAAAAGAGGACATTCATTAGAATTTATGGCAATTATTTAAATCAAATGTATTATAAATTTATCAGAAATGATAAAAACAAAAGAAATTTAGTGCCAATGAATCACAATATTTGTTATAAATATTTTTCAATATTTCTAAGAATCAATTATTAAATGAATTTCATTAAAATTTATTATATTTTTCTCGAATTAATAAATAAATCATTTGTTTTTGAATCAAAGTTTTGTACAAATTATTGCTTTTAATTCAAATCGTGTTTTGAAAAAAAAATGAAATCAATTCTAAAGAAACCAAAATTAGTTTCAAATAAAAATACATTTAATTATCGAAACAAAAATTGAATGAATGAATAGCTTTAGGACAAGAATTAAGGACTAAATTGAATCTTAATGACATTGAAATAGATGATCATGTTCAATTTTCAGTGCCATTCACTGCCACAGTCATTGAAATATTGCCTCAAAAGTGAAACTAATTTCCTTTAAAAAAATAAATGAAAAGAAAACAATTAGTTTTAAGAATCAATAATAGGAATTATTTTCAATTATCTCTGGTCCTCATCATGTTTGACAGTAATTTGATGTGTAACAAGCTCAATTTTTCCTTGTTATTCATTTTGAGATATTTAAGCAATTATTTTAGAAAATTACTTTATTCTCATTTGTAAATCATGTGAATCGATGAGACATTCAATTAATTTTGTTGAAAATCAACAGAATTTTAATTTATTTAACATAATTTTATTAGTTTATTATGTATTCGAGGCACAAACAACCTTGATCTCTAAGAATCGCATTAAGTTTGTATCTGAACATCAAATCAGACGAAAATTAATATTTACAGAACTCTCGATAGGAATTATAGAAGTATTTTCCAATTACAGAGTTTTTACAACTTCTGAAAACTCTTAATCTATTTTCGGTAATAATAATAGAGAATATTCTGATATATATTTACGAAACTCTGAAAGCAGTTATCTTAATGAGGAATTAGAGGGCACTTCAGATGATATAAAACAGTTTCATAACAGTTATGATCTGAAAGTCGAGTAAAATATGAGAAAAATAATTTCGATAATAATTTGATTGTGTTTATCAAGTATTGCAATGAAATGAAATGTCAGAACTGTGTGGGACTGGCTCTCAGATAATTGACTGAATTTAGTGATAAAATATAATTAAATATTCGTTTGAATTAATTTTGTTGAGAAACAGAAGAAGATTTTTCTTAAGGCCTTCTCATTGAGAGATAGGAAGAGAATAACAAAATATGATTAAATGAATAACTCGTTTGAATAACATTTCGTTTTATATAATAATTAAATGAATGAAAATTAATTTTAATTTTGACGAAATGAGTGGATCTGTGATCACATTAACAGTAATTTTCTTGTTGTTTAGCATTCAAAGCACTCAGCAATCGGTTTGTCCCACTTCTTGCTGCGAATGCAGTCGAGGTGGTCAAGGTATGTGGTATGTGGTGTGTGTGTGCAGATAACTGCCCCCTTCCTCTCTCTTTGCCTCTGCTTTAAGTCAAACACAACTGTAATTATTTTATAGTTGAAAGTCGTGCTCAAAATGTAATGTTCCTAATAATGAGGTAGAATTCAAGTCAAGGTGTGGTTTCCCATAAAAACATTTTTATTATCATTTCTTTAACTATATTTTCGTTTAAAATCTTAGTTCACAGAGAAATACCTTTTTTGTTCTGGTCTTTAGCGAAGAGCCACTGAATGACTAGAAAAATAGTTTTCCTTTAGTTTTTGGGAGAGAACTAATCCCATGATTGAACTTGAAATTCATAATAAGAATGCTATTCATGTGCGATAAGTCTCAGAAAAGTACAGCTAATGACTGAATTGATTGCTTCCAGACTTTAGCATTGATTACAATATCTCGACTTTAAGTGACTCTTAATTATTGGATTGAATTTAAACACATTTTTCATTTCATTTGAAAGTTTCACTTTTAGGCCATTGAAGAACAATAAGATTTGCAAAACCAAGGACTTCCCCTTTAATTGAATGCTTAACACCGGAATTCTTTTTAATTATAGGATAGGTGTGAATTAAAACAATTTAATCAATTTGAGCAAAATTACAATTTGCATATTCTCTACTTATTTGAATACAGATTTATTAAGTATATGTTGTTGTTTACGCTTAGAATCGCTGAAATTCTTCGGAAATACTTCCGGAAATTGAAAAATTCCTTTCCATTAGAGATTGAATGCGACGGAACCAAACAATATCCTAACTTTTGTGATGTTCCCACAACTTTGCAAAAATTAGAGCTTGGTAATTTTAATAATCATAAACTGGAGTATGACTTCAAGAATGTAACCGAAATTGAATATCTGGTTATAAGAGACTCTCCGATCACTATTTTGTCGGATCTAATTGATGGCCAAAAATCATTAAAACGGCTCAAACTAATTGGCATTTCTGCCGCTAACGGATGGGAATGGGGTCCGATGTTCGCACAGTTCAATCAGCTGATGGATTTCCATTTGAAGGGATGCGTTCATTTATCAGATGCACTGGTTATCAATGGAAGTGCCGACAAAAATAATATGATTTCGTTTTCGGTAAACAAGTGTGGGATTACATCAATCAAATCAGATATGATTACAGAATGGATTCACTTAAAGATGATATCTTTGGCTCATAACTGTATTCATGATTTGGACAGACGTTGGTTTGCATCACAACTTAAGAGCCTTTGGTTGTTAGACCTGAGCTATAATGATGTTGAGTCCATTCCCGACAATTATTTCTCAGGGATGACAGCTTTGAGAAAATTAAGACTCGATAACAACAGTTTCAAGACATTACACGATCACTGGTTCCGACCTATTTGGGAGGGTTTACATGAATTTTGGATCGATCGTGAGTACCATCTCTTTTGGCTAAATCTGATTTAATGCGAAATCCATTTATCGAGTGATAGATAACAATATCATCTGTTCTTCAAACTTGTCGTGGATTCCTGAAGCAACACATCCTACATTTTTTGATGATGGCACCTGTATATCTAAACACAATAGCGAAATCATTTACTTCCATAGACTTATGCCGGGAGATAACCATCTGATAGATTCCTAACTCTATTTCCCGATTATTTTATGAATCCCTTCGTTTAATGATAAATGAATTTCAAATTCATATGAATTTTAATTTTATTTAATATTCAAAAGTAATTCTAAATGTTTTGTTAAAAACAAATGCAATGCAAAGAGATTTTTATTTATTAATTATTAATTAATAATTAAACAAAATCCCAATATTTAATGAATCTTTTCTAATTAACTCTGATTATAATCCTATAAATTATTTTCATTATGCAAATAGTTTTTAATAAAACTCAACTATAATGAGAAGAACGAGTAAAAAATTTGAACATAAAAAAGCAAAATCCAGACATGAATTGAATTATCAAGATAAAAAACACTCAATATTCTATTTCTATAATTATTTATGAGTATTATTATAATTGTGTTAAACTGTGAACAAAAAACACCAAAAATAATATTATAAGCAAAGAATGGAAACAAAATCCTTGAGTTTTTATAATTATTCCGTAAATTCCAATTAAAAAGTAACCATTAATTTGAAGATTAGTTCTTTGTTTTCAACACTATTTTTGTGAAAAACAATGAGATTAATGTCTTATCTCTCGTGAAAATCCAAACTCTAAAAAAAGGGATTTCATCTCAATGATTGCCATAATCTGATTCATTTGTTTTTGGGTTTATTTATTTCAAATGTTTATACTCTTTTGTCTTCTATTTTAGTGAAGAAAAAGATTTTCCGATTCTTTGGAAAACTTCTATTAATAGACAACAGAATTAACGAATATATTTCATAACTAACTCCTGAGCTATTGATTACTCGGTTCTTAGGAACCGAACAAAAATAAAAGTGAATTAAAGCCAACAAATGAATCAAATTATAGGGAAAATAGTCTCACAAAAGGTTATGTATTATAGTTGTAGTGTTGGCTCAGAGGATGATATTTTGTTTTCCTAAATAATAGGCATCCAATTGACGGCAATTCGTAACATAAAAGGTTAAAAGTCAGACAATATTCTTCACTGAATTCTTGAGGCCATTCTTTCGGCAGAGCTTGAGATAGTATTGGGAGTAATAGTCGTAACGACTACTTATCATAACTCAAACAAGAGTTTGCTTTTCATAAACAAAACAAAACAAAAAACAAATATTTTTCATAAAAATTTGTAATTCAGAGAATTTTGAGATGAAATCGAAGCAAAGCTTTATTTTCTTGTCTTTACATTTGGTCTTAACTCAAATACAGGAATAAATTTCTAATAAAAAAGCTTTTGATTTCTCTGTTTCGGAGAAATGCAATCAATTTTTATCTGTTATTCAATGAATTCAATGAATTCAAGAAGAATTGCATAAATTTTTACGATATTTCACTTTTGAGTCAAATTTTTTATGCCCCGAAAGAGGATTAAACAGAATTGAAATCAAATGCATTATATTTAGTGAAAGATAAGAGTGAAATGTTGAGGTCATATACCTATTGAGCCGTAAGAGTCCACACGAATCCACACTAAACGCAAATTAAGCCTCTTTTTGGTCTCCGCCCGCAAACCAGTTGAAAGTCTGTTGTGTCGGTTGTCTTCAGTCTCATCGGTCTCTCAAATCGTGGGAAAAGTTTTAATCTCTTGAAATATGAATAATATTTCCACTGTTTTTACCGTAAAAAATAAAATAAGATTTAAAACATTATGTTTTGCTCTCAAATAACTACTTTTTATATAAGAATACCACAAATGAGTGAATGAGCATCAGGTAGTGCACCAGTCTGTGCAATAGTCTGTGCACTAGTCTGGCACAATCAAAAATAGTCTGCATTCTTAAATGTCAACTCTAGACAAGTAGTAAATCATCATTTGATATGATTTCCTAAAAAAATGAAACATTCGGAAATACTTCGGATATTTTTCTGATAAAAAACTTTGAATTTATGTCTTTTTTTCAAAGAATTAAAACTCAAAATAAAAATAATTTTTGATAAGAAATCAAATTTAATGTATGTTTTGCTCATTTATTTATTTATTAATACTTATAACTTATAAGTTATAAGAAAGGAATCAAATGAAAAATGTGAGACAACATCAAGAGTTTCACCGGAATAAAAAAATCCATTAATTTGCATAGAGCACAGCATATTATAGTATCCCTGGATCTATACATTAAAAGTCAAAATAGCCGTCGGCTCACACAGACTCCCAGACCTATACATCTATAAAAAGGTATTATTATTTGACATAAGGGGCCCTATTCTTCGGAGTCATGTCTGATGGAGTCATATATATTTCCTCATATTTTAGACTCAAATATAATTGTCTTAACCTCCAAATGAATAACTAAAGACTTAAAAGAAGATAACATTCTTTTGAACCAAACATTTATTGAATGAAAACTTGAATTAAATAATTTCTCATTTGTTTTGTCATTACTTTTGAAATATGGTTTTGTTTGGGATGTCATTGACTTTCAGATCAAATATATGACCGTTTAATCAATGGATAATCGGATTACAATAATTAGATCTACTGCTCCTTAAGACTTTGCAGGTCAAGAGATAATTAATCAGTTAATTAACCATTAGATCAGAATTAGAGGACAGAGATTGAAAAGAAGGAGTTATTATAGTGAATGTGTGAACGCTATCTATCGACTCATTCAGTCATTTGATTACAAAATATCAAAACAAAATCAAAACAAATTTAATGTCAAAAAACATATGTTTTTGTAAACAATTGGTGACAATAAAGTTAATGGCAATGAAGAAGTGATGCGTACCATTGCTTTTGTAGATCACATTAAGTTCAAACTCGACGGTAATGTTAGCGCAAATGCCATTACAATCGGCGATTGTGACAACGATTCCGTAAGTCTTGATTTTGAGGATTATTTCAGTTGTTTTAACATTTGGATCACCGATAGGCCAATGAGTTGATTGCAGCCACACTTGAGGGCGATTTAGCCATCTTTAAGGGCAGACAAACCAATTGTTGGGCGATGGCTACCGGATTAGGGATGGTTTGTAATTATTAGTTCCAGAGTTTGCCAGTTATAAAAACTTTGAATTTAAATCACTTTTCAGGTGATTTCGGTGATTGTCGGCGATATTCTCAACAATAAAAAAGTAAAACAAATATTCGGTAAAAGAATTTGAATTTGAATTATTAGTTTTATTTGAATTTGTGGTCAGAATTGCATCGTTTGTGTCTCTGTTGAGGGCTTTTGCAATATTTTCAATCTCTCGTCTGAATCGAGTCATAAGACTAATCACAACATTAAGACAAATCTCTCTTCGAAGTCAAACACAATCATAGATTCAGACGAGAAATATGTACCGAAACAGTTACAACCCTTTTATACTCAAAGACTTCCGGCAAACGCGAAGATTATCTGTTTGGCGGACATCGATAATGACGGACAAAATGAGTTTATCGTTGGTCTCACTGATCGAGTGGTCAGGACTTACCGATGCGTACACCTGAGCGACAAAATAAAATTAGTTGGGATTCATAAGTGGGAATTCATTGACCAAATCGGAACACTTACTCTCAATCCCTGTCCCGTCGCAAACAGTGATCGCAGAGCGCAGAACATATTAGTGGCACAACCGGGAGGTACTTACGCCAGACTCGAGTGTTGGGACCGACACATGACTGTGACGAGCGATGATCTGCTAAATAGATCTCATGTGTCAAAACTTACGCCCGAATATCACGAGTTATCGATCACTCAAATGAGAAATCCTAACATAAGTACTGAAATTCTCGGAGGAATCAAAGGCAAGAACAGAGTCGGAGAGGACACCGATTCACTCATAGCATTGGCAACACTCGACGGAACACTTATGTTAGTCGACGGCGAAGACATTCTTTGGTCGATACAAATGGATCACCAATTGTTCGCTTTGTCTAAACTAAGAATAACTCCCGATAATAGCGAAGAGATAATCGCCTGTTCCTGGGATGGACTCACTTACATCGTTGACCAGAATCGCGATACCGTTCGCTTTAAATTTGACGAACCGGTGTCGGCGTTCATCGCCGGTAACTATACACTCACCGAATCAGAACCGGACGTCAAGTGTTTAGTTTACGCGACGTTTAATAATTCAATTTATTTGTATATCAATATTGAAGTGAATCGAATCAAATCCAGTGATTTTCGTGAAGCCATTCAGAACTCTCCCGATTTAGTCGAAGACGTCAGTACTTTGATGTCTCGATTGGGTCTACAAAACAATGACATATCTTCGGTACAATCCGTTTGTTCAGACATTTTGTTTGGTTTTCCCTGACTTTCAAATAATTATATATTTTGTGCAAAACTTTTATTTATTTATTAAAAGACATAAAAATTGTTTAAATTATGAAAATATTTATTAAAAGTCTTTTTATTCACTTTTTTGTTGAAAATCAAAAGAAATTAAATTAAAAAACGAAATAAAAGCTCAAAATATGTCAAAATTATGGTTAATATGGATTAATAAGAAGAAACTGTTTCTGAAAATGATTTTAAATTAAATGAATCGAAAGTAATCTTAATCTTCGAAGTCTTCGAAACAATTGGTGAACAAATATTGAGTCAAACATTTGGGAAATGTTTCGAATTGAGGACTAAATACTGTCGGATCTCTTTCAGCCAAATGTCGATATTCGTTAGGATTTCCGATGGATTTCCGAATTACATTTCTGGCCAATTGTTTCAGAGTTAAAGTCATGAATTGCTTCATGTATTGCCTCTTATCCCACCATTTGATGAATTTGTCGAATTCAGAGCAATAGTGCGGAACTATTTCGGGATGAATTGATTCGTCATAAATTGGATTCGAATCCACTCGAAAAGAGTCGGGTATAACACATCCCAAATGGATCAGCATTTTCAGTGATTTTGCTTTGTTTGGAGCGAAGAATACATTATCCCAAATGATTGTTGAGGTGTCGGCGCCCACTCTTATTAGTTCTTCTGCGTAAAAGTGAGTTTCATTCCTTTCTAAAGCAAAGGAAAGAGCTGTTCCGTTGGCCACAATGTTTGCGACCGGAACTTCTTGGCCATTAAGTTGAGTGTCTTTAGGTTTAAATTCATAATTAATGTCACACTTAAGGGAACGAATCAATGTTCTGAACATTGGTCTAAAGCAATGAGTGGGGGAACAGACGTCCGCATAGATTAAGTAATGCATTAAAGTTCCCCAAACGCTGTCAATAGAGTTGACACCAGAAGTCTTATCGATTAGGTTTTGCATAATTATTGTCATATCGTTTGCGTTTGAATTGTGTTCTCCGACCGATTGCCTGACGAAGAACCAAATGATTGGTTCGGAATTGAATTCTATGTCGCTATCAATGGTTTCGATCGATTCCAACAGAATTGCAGCCGAATTAAACTTCTTGTAACTAAAAGCGCGCTCCAGTTCTGACAAATTTCTGGATAATTGGGTCTTATATTCCAGTAATAGAAGAATCAGATCTTCGAATCCATTTTGTATGGCATAACAAATAGGAGTTAATCCGAATTTATTCTTCAAATTGGGATTCGCTCCGCATCTGATCAAAAAAAGGGCTAATTCTACGGAACAGTTCTTTTGTACGGCTATATGAAGGGGTCGATTGCCGTTTGTGTCCATTACATTGAGGTTACACTTCTTTTGGCACAACATTTGGATCCATAGATTTGCATCATTTGATTCAATTGAATTGAGATCCGATGGAATTAAGCTCTTTCTTATGGCCACATGAATGGGATAATCACCTGTTTCTGTATCCGCGAAATGTATTTGGATTCCGGAGTTTATCAAAGAGGGAACGCATTCTGGGAACTCATCAAATGCATAGGCAATGGCAGACCTATTATTATAATAAACTCCTTTTCTCTGGTCTTTGGCCAACAAATCCACTAATTTTAGATTTTTCTCATCCATTGCTCGGAATATTAGGGGATAATTCAGAAATCTTCCGCTTTGATAGTCGACACCACTTTTCACCAGAATTACTGACAGCTCTGGACTGCGAATACAGAGCTCTATAGGAGTCATACGATTACTATCCTTTGCATTGATGTCGGCCTTTGATTCGCACAAGAATTTAACCATTTGTCGACTTTTTCTCATAATTGCGATATGAAGGGGAGTATACCAACGATGAGATGGATCTCCAGTTCTTGAGTTGATATTTGCTCCGAATTTGAGTAGAAGTGCGGCGCTCTTCGTGTCGTTATTGTAGGCGGAGATATGTAATGGCGTCCATCCGCCCAAAGGCTCTTCATTTTCAATAAACTTAACAAAACAGTTGCCATTATTTACGTCATATTCGTTGGACTTAAGACATTCTTCGAGTCTTTTGTGGTCGTGAAGGGCTGCGTAAACGTTAAGAAGACTCTGTTTGTCACTAAAATAACAGTCAATTCTTTGGGAATTCATTTGATCTTATATTTGATCTAAAGTTCAAACAAAAGAATAAAAAGTCATTTCGTTTCCAAAACGTAATAATCTTTCGATTAATGAGTCGTTCAGAGGATTCACAGAAGGATTGAGACCTTTGAGACACTTTTCAGAGATTTTCAGAGATTGGCTCCACTTTTGATTTGAATCTCAACTCGAGTTCTATAACAAGAGTTCAACAAAAAGTCTAATATTTGTTGAAAAATCACAAAATAAATGATTAATAGAAATCAAAATCAAATCACTAAAAGAGATAATAAGTTGTAATCTATTTATTAATCTTTAAGTTAAGACATAGTTCGCAATTGAGGGGGAATTACACAAAATTCACTCAAACCTGATCTTAACTTTGATAATAGAGTTGTAATTTGATCCTAAAATATAATTCTTGTAGTAATGAGACTCTGAGAGCACAGGGAGTCTCAGAATCTATTAGAGATATAAAATGAGAGACTCATTGAGAGTCACTTTTTATCGTGAATTCTGTTTTTATGACAAATCTTTAGATTTATTTCAACTCAAAAAAGCAAACTATTTATATGTCTTTCAAACATTTTGTGTTGAAATTGTTTTAGTTTTTTCAAAACAAGCTATAAATTACATTTCAATGAATGCCAGATTACAAAATTGAATAAATGAATTGAAAGTAATTACTCCCCCCCCCCAGCAAATCTCTATTGGATAAAATCTGCCCCCTTTTCAATATCTAGAAATTCCTTCATAGACTTGTTATGGTAGCGCTACGTGACTGCAATTCTACCCCTTTTCTCAACTTTTCTATTGTAATATAATTCTTCTGTTTTTCACTAAATTCTGTAAAATATAATATAAAACTGATTGTGAACTGAATTATAGGATTCTTTGGGTGTTGACTCTTGTGCTGAGCGGAGCCCAAGTCTATGCGAATTGTATGAGCGCTCAATAAACGAATTATGTATAGAATCTGGTCTTCAATCAGTTATTTCTGGTCTCTATTCTGGTTTTCTGGTCTTTCTCACCCCTGATCTTCTCTACACTTCACAGACTTAACATTAGAATACTTTAATTCCTAATAAAAGTACGAATTATGTACAGAATTATGTACAGAATCTGTGGTTTACAGTCATTCTTGTGGTCATCTTTTCATTATATGAGAGGTAAAGCTCTCTCTTTGATCTCTTTATTTGATTTTTTGAAGAATTCGATAATTGATTTGAATTACCCTTAAATTGCTTTCACATAAAAAGCAAAATTATTGTCCACTTCTTTGGTTTCCATTATTGTTGAGATCGAAACCACACATAAGTCTGTCATCCGCTCGCATAAGGACTGAATTGGTTGTGGCGTTTCAGGCGGGGATCCCGTCACAGATATCTTCCTCAGGAGTGACCACAACAACCAATTCTCCCGAATTCTTTGCGGATCTAAGTATTCGACCACTTTTAGGGTTCGAAGGCTTAGCTAAAGCGATGTTAAACCAAATGAAGGACTAATAGATCCAAATAACGATAGCTATGGCCCCCAAAGAGGGGAAATGGATGTAATCGTTAGAAATTGGTTAAGATTATTCGTAAAACAGCTTAAATCTGGTCAAAAACTGGTTATGACCTATTTTTCCCCATTTTTAAGGACAATTGAAAATTGCCCTATATAGATCTATCGATGTAGGATACCATTAGAATTCATTGGACAGAGGACCCGCTAAACTTCATTAATAATAAAGAACTTTTATGTTGTTTATTATTAACCTGTTTCTTTATTAATATCGAAGTTGATTGTTGAAATTATTTTTTTTAATTTTTAAGAAAGTTTGAAAATTTTACAACAATGGAAATTCAATATAATGAAAGCTATAATACCCCTCTATCTGGTACTTCAATTGTCCTATAGAAATGATAATTTCTGGTTACCTATAGCTTGTTTACGACGATAACAAAGTTTCGGAGTATATAATCTCCTCTTTTCCTTAAAAATGACTAAAAATGGTGTTTAAACTAAATTAGATCATAAAACCAGATTCATCTGTAATGGCGCCCATTGTGGCCATAGGGCCCGATCTACAACCCGGTCCTCAGCCGCTTCATCCACATCAGGAGCCACTCCTGCGTAAGGCCAGAGTTCGACACCTGAGAGGTTGTCTTAGAGCCGAAAAGTTCTACCATTACTTCTTCGGCTCTTCTGGTCGTGTTTATCGAGAGCGTCGACTGAACCTGATTTGTACACACAGTCACTGAACAGCCTTCCTGTTCACAGAGCTCCTGTTCAACAACTGGTTGGCCACTCAGTCACACATCTAATAGGTTGTGCTCATAGTATTTAAGACGTGATTTCAATAAAGTCTTATAATTTCCTTTCCTTTCAATAATTCAGTTCTGTATTGACTTCAATAGCATTGATTTCAACTCTAATTTGTGTCTCTTTTTATAATTGTTTTATAATTTGTTTGAATAAAACTTCTTATTTTGGGAACAATTGTTTAACAATTATTATCTTTGGCGCTGAGTTGTGGCCAACAAATTCACAGAATATCTTCATTTCTCGTCTGAAATACTCATAGAAATTCTGTTTCAAAATATGACTAAAAGTTTTCGCAAAGTATTTAAATTCATTAAACTCTTATAAAAGCAATAAAATTGTGGAATAGATCTCAAATTTCATGAAAAGTGTCTTTCGATTCCTCTTAAAGTAGTTATACTCACATTTGTGGACATCAAACTCGAAATCGATTTAATCTTTGATCGCCTGTCGTTCACCACAAATAGTGTTAATAGCGATCATTAGAGGGCTCTGTCATCGACTGCCTCTGAATTAACCCTTCCATTGAAATGACGCTATCGTTAGGATTCACTCATATACACCATTACAGGCAAATGAAGGGAAATCTGATTACAGATCTAACGTTAGAATGAATTTCTTTAATTAAGGGTTTTATTTAGTGATGTCTTTAATGAGTGACTCATTTATTAAGAAATGTTTGTTTTGATTCTCAAAAATTGATTTAATTTAATGATTGAACGAAATTTGACGACAAATATGAATCAAATTATTATTAATTCGTTAATTAAAACCTTATTTATTGCTCTCGTATTTGGCTGTTACTCATGTTTGGCCTCTGAGGGAGATTCGGGTCAATACGACGACTTCCGATGCAAATGTGTCTGTCCGTCGCCAACAGTGGTCACTAACGATACAAATGCCTCAAAACGAAAGCTCTATGTCTTAAATGTTAGTCCGAATCGATGTAATTGTGATTATGTAGTTCTGCCACAACTGACTCACGAGATGCAGGACAAGGCAAAGGAGTTCTGTCCGCGATGTGAGTGCAAGTATGAGAGCAGAAACACTTCTACCATCAGATTCGTCATTATTTTTATAATCGGAATCATTTCATTTTTGGTCGTTTATATGGCATTCCTTATGCTTTTGGATCCACTCATTCATAAATGTATGCATTTTTTGACACTTTTTTTCAATTCTTATAAATTGTTTGAAGTCTTAAACAAATGATTAAATGTTTTTATTTGACGGACACTATAGCGGCGGTCACCAGAAGTTACGAACAACACATCGATGAAGAGGTATCGATGGACGAACAGATTGTCACTGACAGCGATGGCATAACCAGAAGGCGCGCCACCACTCCTGTTATGTGAGTGCTTTCCAATCGATTATTATTATCTATAAATCTATTTATTTATCGATTTATTGGTTATAAATATATTTATTTGAAATAATAGTTATTTTTACTGAAGTTTTGCTTAATTTATGAAACAGTAGTCCAACGAGTTCTGGAGGACCGCCGCCTAAGAATATGTTGAATAGAGTCGGACAGCAACAGAACAGATGGAAAAAACAAGTTCAGGAACAGAGGAAAAACATCTACGATAAGCATACAATGTTAAACTAGTCCTCCTATAAGTGGTTTCAGTGATGAACCTCTCCTCAGCCCACTCTTCGCCGAAGACTTTATTTATATTTTATTTGATTTTTATTTTATTTATAAATAATTTAATGATTGAAACGATAACTAAATTTTGTTAATCGACTTATAATTAAGTTTTATTGCTTTGATTTCAATATATTTTCCTCTCTTTTGTCGATAAATCCCTTATTTATGTCTTTTCTTTGACTGTTTTGAGGACTAATTATTGAAAATTGTTTTGATTTTTGTTATAAAACAATAAATTCTATAATATTTTGAATCAAATAATCGATTATAACAACAATTTTTTCAATATTTATTAGACATCAAAATATTTCAACGATTTTGAGATTAATTTGTATATTAATAGTAATAATAATAATTAATAATAATTAATAATAATTAATAATAATCTTAATAATTGTTATAATAATTAATAATTAATTAAAATTCAGATTTTGTTTTGTTTTTGTCTTTAAAATGAATTCAAAAATATTTTGCGAAAGAAATGACAAAATGTTTTATCACTTATTATTCAAAAGACATTAACACTCAGTTTCGCTCTTAAACGCCACTTCGGGACTACTCGGAGGCTCTGGAGATGTGGTCATCGCTCGCCGGGAGAGGATCGGAGGCGTCACTCGAGAAGAAGAGGTCGGCAGACCTGAGAGCGGAACAGCAAAACTAGCGCTCGCTCTCCGACCGATACTCACAACAGAGAAACGTCGCGGTGGGGGAGGCCTAAGCTCTCCGTCGTTGTCGTCGTCCTCTTCGTCCTATAAATTGTTTTTAAGACATAATTATTCGTTTGATTTAATTGATGTCTATATTGTGTGTATATATTGTTTATACCTCTATATTGATGAGTATATTCGTTCCATAGTTCTGGTGATCGACTATTGATTTTCTTCTTCTCATTTCAAACAAAAGTCCCGTAAACTCATCCTTTAGTTCTTCGTATCGTTTAATAAAAGCCGGTTCTCCGCTATCGAAGTGTTCGGAGAGTTTATGCAATTCGTATTGGACTTCATGTAATTTATTGGTCAGATCTACGACACCGTCGGGCGAAGGATTCACATAAAGTGGAGATTCGTATGGAATGTGAGACTTTCTGCGACGTCGCGACTCTCCCGGCACTCGTCGACGACTCAATAAAATGGACAAACGGTTGAGTTGAGACACAAAGAGTTTCATTAAGCTCTTAGCACTTGGAATCAGTTGTGATGTCGAACAGATCGATATATAGAGTTTGCCGTCAAATGAGAACACATTGAATGTGAGCGAACAGTAAGAGGGGGCAGACATGAAGTAAATTACTTTATTCAGACGATAAGAGCCGATACTAATGGAGTTCTCGGGTCCGGAGATATTACTGACATAAAGAGACGAATTTCTATTCACGACATTCAATAAAAACTTATAAATCGAAAGCGGAAGCAAACGACTGAACAGATAGTGTGCACCTATGGGTTGGAAGGGGTGGACAACCATTCAATTGAATTCAAATAAATTTAATCATTAATTTAATGTCAAATAATTTTTGTGTTTTTTTTCAAAAAACAAAATCAAATAAAATGAATGCTCAGAATCAGCCCTACCATACATGACAGCCGTATCGGCCGACGTCTTGAGCTCTTCCATCAGATGCCTGACTTCCCAAAGACGAGGAATTGCCCCTAAAGTTAAAGTTATAAAATGAGTTCAAAATAATCGTAAAATTTGTTGAAAAACTTTTTATTTGTATTCATTTCTCATTTTATTTAAACTTTTAATCAAAGTTTAAGTAAAAGAACCAAAAAGAGAGAACTACTCCTAAAAGGCCTCAAATTAAAGGATAGATTGTATTTGAATGACACAAACCTTCAGTATTTGTCGGTATTGGAGATGTGACTGATTTCACAAATGGTTTATATGAAGACAGAGTCAGAGAATGCCATAAGAAATGCCATAACAAATAAGAAAACAAATTTCAGTTAAAAGCTTTCGAATCAAATATATTGAAAAACTTGTCTTTATTTTTAGCTTTTAATCAAAAACTAGAGTTTGAGTGCAATTCAGTGCAATTGACTCCTATTTTATTCTTGGAAATCGATTTGATAGGAGTCTTACCTAAAACATAGTTAACTCCAACCAAATTCGACTCCAATTGATTATTTGGCCGAATGTCGATCGGTATCGATATATTGAGGTCGGGTGGGTTGAAGATATTGGATCTCCTGGTCAGGTAAGCTCTTACTGATCCGGATATTATCGATACTATCAGGTCATTCAAAGTACTAAACGAATGACAAATCAATTATAGAAAAACATTGGAATACATTTTGAATGGAATTTCTTTCATTTAATTAATTAATTAATGAAAACAAAAAATCTATAAAATATTCGATTCATTAATAATTGAATGCATTTTTCTGTTTCATTAATATATGTAATAAAATGTGAAAATAATTTAATAATGAGAACAAAAAAAAAACAGTTTCACTCAAAAAAAAGTGAGTGAAAGCAAAATTGAATTAATTAACTGAATGAATAGGATGTGAGGATAAGTGCACATACCTGCGCGTCACCTGCTTAACTCTGTATACCCTGGGCAGATCGATAGAAGTCCAGTAAATTGATTTAAACGATTTATTTTTCGATTTTTTCAGATAATTATTATGCCTTCGCGTGAAGGCCCACACTATCCATAAGAAGAATGTGAGCGGACCTACAATTACCGCTCGGAATATATTGATCGGTAGAGTAGAGCCACCGAAACGGTTCTTTGAGTTTGGCTGAGGCGGCGGATTGTCCGACAAATAGTTAACTAGAATTGAGACCAGACCTGACTGTGAGAGTGACTGATGGACACGAACTATAAGCACGACTTGATTGCAGAAGTTTGCTCTTGCATAGCGAATCTGCCACAACGGCTTATCTGATGGAAGGGATTGAGACATTAGTTGCTTAAGTCTTTTGCGCAAACATTTTCTATCGAGTATTGGCTCGTCTTCTATAATATGCTCCTCTAATGTGTCGAAATTGTTGCTCAGTTTCCAATATGGTGTGCGGCACAACCCTCTATGTGTCAGACGAGACCGGAATCGTATGAATTCTGGTCTACTTAGAAGTCGAGTGGAGATAACATCTCTTAATTGTTGAATAGACAGTCCTTTGTCGATATAGAGAAGGCAATGTGTGATGTGTCCAGAATTGAGCCAAAAAGAGTCGAGGGGTTCGATCTTCTGGTGTGTGGGCGACAAAGGCATACAACAGATACAAATACGTCGGATCACTAGTGTTATCGGCAGAAGAATAAACAAACACAAAACTATTGGAAATCCGGTCACTATCGCCAAAATAGTGAAAAATATGGTCAGTATGAAAATGCCGGCGATATTCCTGTCCAACGGGTGAACCAAATAATCCAACTTTATTTATATCCGCAAATCGTATGCAATAATCAGACAAAGCAAAGAACAATCAATTATTTTCAAAACCGAATAATAATATATCGATATATGAATAAAAGGTAATAAAAGGCAATCAATAAAACAATTTATCGTATTATTTGTATATTATTTGTATTCGTTTTTATTCCTATTTATTATAGATATTTATTATGGACTCAATTCTGGAATGATTTCAACGAATATATTCTCTATAATTAAGGGAATATATCAATAAATAAGGCATTGAATAAACATTAATCATAGGATTGGGAGAGAAAATGTTCAGCAAATAAATCATTTGATTATTTCTTAATTTTGTTTTTCTGTCAATTATTTGTTATATAATTAACTATTTGGTTAACTGTTCCCTGACTTTAAGACTTTATAAATACAAAAGAAAGGCTGATTTGATTCATAAAAGAGTTAATTCACTTCAATACTTATAATTATAATTAATGTTTGCGTCAAATAAAAAGATTTGTTTTGTTTGTATACCAATACCTGACAGGATTTGATACCACCTGAGGATTTACTCGAACCGATTTTGCAATTCTTGTTGGAGTTATCGAACGATATTTTCGTTCTTTCGTTATCTTCGTCTCCATTATTGTCAGTGTTGTCAATGATATCATTTTTATCCATTATATCGAAAGAAATGCCGAAAAACAGTACCGAAAATCATGAGATAGAGCTTAAGTTGATTGCAGTCCTGCTCTCCATCTCATCTCTTATTAAAATCTAATTAAAAGCATTTCCTAACAAAAAGGCATTTGTTATGAATAGACACCAAATATGACATAACATAACATCACAATTAACATCAATATATTACTAATAGAAGAGGACAGGTATGTCGAGCATCGATATTAATGGTTACATAAAAGAATAGATTGAGTTAATGAGCCTATTGTAAGCTTACAGGAGCCAAGACACCACATAACTGTTGGTTCGCTACCAACGGCTGCTCCCAATCTATGGCTACGTTATGTAACTCACAATATAATGGAATTACTGTTAGAGACCACATCATAGACAACATCATAGAAAACGATATAAATGTTTCAGTTCTTTCAGATGTTGTACAATATCTAAGTTCTCTTCTCTTGTATCACATACTGAACAGTCACTACTGATCATCACTTGTGTATCATATCTGTAGGTATGGTAGGTCTGTGTAGGTCTAGTGGGTCTGTCTCTATGTGATGCGCTCACAATGGTTTGCACTGAAACAGATCTGCTCATAACGCAGACCTAATTCAGTGATTGTCTATTTTGTGCTATAATTCTGTACTCCATCGCCAATAATCAATCAATGGTTGGATGCCATAACTCCATCATAGAGGGCATCGACAGTAGACAAGACATTCTGGTAGTACTCTCAGAGTGGTAGAGCTCATGCAATACAAGATAGTCAATGGCAAGCAATGGCAGTGGTGGCGGCCCTGCCTAACGGTTCTGCCAGTTGTGTGTAACACTCTTGTGCTCAATTCCAATGTATTAGTCGTTAACCACGCCTTACCTCTCGTTCCGTACGTCTTGTTTTGCCCCTTAAACCGGCGAAGCAATGCTCCAAAACACTAACAGTTAGTGTTATATACTGTAAGTCTCTCTAAGTTTGTATGTCTCTGCTCTGACCGAAACTCCACTTCTGATGTGCAAACATTCAATTGAATGCCTGAGCGCTGGATATATGGCATAGCCTTCACTCTGTGTTTAATCAATTCTCAAATGTGTTCTTCAAAATACGAATCATAAATAATATTTGATATTTGTTTGTATAATCGAAACGAAAAACTTAACAGTTCTTTCAACTTATGGTCGCCTCAGAGAGTCCTCCTCTCCTTTCAGTTGTAAATTTAGATTAGATTTGTTTGGAAAGTGAATTCATTCCTCTTTATGTGTCTGTGCTTTCCTGGAGTCTCATATTCTCGATTCCATTGCATAATATAATAACATTTCTAACTTCAAAACATAAACTCAATGCTCTCAGTCTTGTGTGTCTGCTCTCAGTCTTCATGCAATTGAACTCAACTCAACTCAACAAAACTCATCTTTTAATGTTATGAACAAAAATCTCAATTATATGAATACATGATTGAAATGGAAGAGAATGTCATTCAATACATTTGTGCAAAAACATCGTTAACTGAATATTCAGAAAATACTTACTTTCGTTCATCGATTTTGAAGTGCCTTTTGATCTGCAAAAACAATATTATCATTAAGTTTTAGGTAAGACATTAGACATTAAACAAAAGACATTATCTATTATTTATTAGACACTGAGTCAACTAAAATTAAACTCTGCATACAATTCATGACAATCTAATAGTCATGTAATAGTAGAGGAAAGTCTACTTTCAATTAGTTTTGATAAAAATTTTTATATTCTGTGACTGTTTTCAATGCATTTTTCGTTTGGCTTTCATTATATTCTTTGCGAATATTTTTCATTTTTAATGACTTTTTTGTTGAGTTTTTGCCACAAAAATTATACTCTTTTATTACGCAATGGTCTGACAAAAGCCCTAACCTTCCACAACGCGTTATTAGCCGTTAGGTATTATTACATCCATCATATTCTAGATGAGTGCGAGTTATGAATCCCTTTATAATTTTGCATTCATTTCAAGGTTAGTAGTATTTCAGGCGATGAATAGATTGCGTGAATTATAATCGTTTTCAATGAAATAGTTTTTTGCGTTCATTTAAAAAATGAATTTTCGTGAATAAATTGATGTAAAACTAATAACAAGAATAAAATAAATCGAAAAAAATAATAAAATAAATTAGTTTTCTATATTTAATTCATTTGCGAACAAACCATTGCCTAAACATTTGCTATTTTGTTCATATCTATTGATTTTTGAATGCAGACTACCGTATACCTAATGGTTTCCCCTTATGTTCGTTCCCCATAACAAAAATAGACTGAATTCAAAAAAATATATACAACAGTCCCTGTGGTTCCTCACTTGCATTCAATGGCCTTAACACTGAATACAGGATTGAAATGAGAGAAAAATTATGGGAAAAAACATTTGAACCAAATATTTGAGCGAAAAATTAATTCTTTGATTCCGTGTAAAACATGAACCAAAGAGAAGGATCAATTCATTCACGAACTGACAGACTGTTGTACTCTTTGGATATCACGTTTCATAACCAAAACTCTCGTTTCAGTAGAAAATTATTTTTTTTCCGTTACTCTTAAGAGAGTTTTGTCGAATGAACTGTTCCTCAATAATAAAGACAATAGTATTGGGAATATGTGCTAAATATTAGATAATTTTACGCAATATTACAGACAATACTTCAATAAATTTTTCCTCAAAAAACTGATAACAAATTTTTTTTATGAAATAAATAAAAAATATTCAATTTTTGCTTTTTTTATTCACTAATTGTGGAATTAGTGGTTAATTAGATTCCCGAAGTGAAAAGAGGGTTAAATTTATTTGGAAAATGTTTTTTCGCTCATTTGTAACGATCACGATTGAGTCCGTTATGGGGCGGTCAGGAGAGAGGCATAAAAAATGCAATATTTATCGTATTTATCGCAAACATACATAACTATTGAGTTAAATAACACAGAAATTAATAGATTAAGAATAAGATTAAAATCATTAAAGTTGTTCTCTATTTACAGTTGAGTTTAAATTTTTATACTAAAGATTGAAAGTCTCTATATTTATGTTAAAGACTCTTAACTACTCTTAACTAAGCATTAGTTTTAAATAGAGTACAACATTCTGGGAGAAGGGTATCGCTCTTTGAGAGCTGATATGAGGTCGAGCCTCACATGGAATGCTAAATGTGAGCACTCATTCCACTCTGGGATCTCTCGCTTTCTGTACTGTTCTCCCTATCTCTGCCTGTTTTCCGGCACCGATTAGTTCTCATAAATAAATTTTTGTTGTTTTTGGGATAGTTATGGAATAGAGTGCTCCACAACTGGTGAAGGACTGGAGGGCAGTGTGTTATGTATGTGTTGTTATCCTGATTACAGACAATCCGCACATAACTGGACTGTTATTATACTCAGAACAGAATAGTCCCTAATTTTATCGATTTTAATGTTTTTATATTTCGGTGAATCGTTTCTCTCCCCTCAGGAGTGATAACAGTTTGATAGAAACGAAACACAAATTAAAGCAGGTTTTGGACTCTTATTTGAGTGATGAACCAAACACTATAAATACATCGATTATCTCCGTTTCAATTGAAAATGTGATTAATAACTTATTTCTCTTATTTCGGTCGAAACTCATACGAAAACTCAATTAAATTCAATTAATTTGTTTTTTAGGTGAAAAATCTAGTGCTTTATATATGTATGTCCTTCGAGTACTTTAATTAACAGTTTTTTAAGTAAAATATTTTTAAACTTTAAAAGTATCCTCGATTACTGGGTGTCTCTGCACATTAGTAAAAGGCACAGCCTTGGACAACACTGAAGAATATTTATTGAGACTAAATATAAAAAAATTAATGTTTTAATTAAAGGCATGTGTTTTGTGTTCCTCAATGTTTGAACACCACTTACTCTGAGCTAAGGTTTGAATTTGTGGCCCAATTTTTTGTGTGACTTTTCTTTACTCAATTTGTTTCGATATTAAACTAAAATTCGAGTTTTTATTACGAAATGATTGGGTATTACTTTCACCTATCAATGAAACATAACTATAATATTCAAATGATAGACAAGTAGTTTAATCCCTGAATTGGAACACAATTTTGTTTCAAACAATTTTCACAAAAACGCCTTAATATAAAAGTTATAAGAAATATAACCCTATTTTATAATTTAGTTATGTTTTGATTGTGTAAAAGTGAAAGAGAAGTGAAATCTCCTAATTATCCTTCAATCAGTCCTTCAGGAAAAATGTTTTAATATATTCAGTGAATGTTATATTCAGTGGAATTTTTATCGCAAACTTGTCTCGACTCTTCTCTTCTCAGAATACAATCGCATTAAATAATATTTTTCAAACTTTTTCCTCAATTTCTTCTTCATTAGTGCCATAATATGGCTGTCGATGAAACAAAACAAAACTCTTGTTCGCCATCCACTGAAGAGGAATATGCAGATCGGATAACACGATTGCAGATGGAATGTCTGATACCGTTGAAGGAAGACCTCTCAGGTATTGTTTAAATGTCTAATTCATTAATTGGTTAACAAAAGAACGATTAAAATATTAAATTCATTAATGAAATGAGTAATGAAAACAATTTCTTTAATTTACAGATTGGCTCAACAGAATACTGGGTAAGTCTACTTTAAACCAACTAAACTGAATAAACTGAATAAACTTGTTAAATCTGGTCATTACTCGACACAACACAACACAACAAACTTTCCAAACAAAATGATAAAAATATTGCAAATCATGTTTTTTATGATACATTGTGTTAGTAATGAATCAAAAGTGAGTTATGTCTCGCTGTGAATGAATTTTCTTGTTTTCAGTCTTAAGTGTTCGACATTTCAGATGAGAAATGAATTATTTTAAAACATTATCTCAGATATTGTTTTCTTTTCTTCTCTGTTGTCCTGAATTCTTGTATCAATAAGAGGTCTGAATAAATAGGAAAGGCCATTTATCTTTTTTTGCATGATTACATGAATAGAGAGGAACTAGTATACTCCATTGTAAACTTCATCGTACACTTTATTATACAGAAAATTAATGAAACAGAAACACATTTTTTTAATTGAACTCAATCTCACTCTTATTTTTGTCCTGTAAAAGTATCATGCTGAGTTTTGCCGATTTCTAGTTCTCATGACAAGGGGTGTACTCTTTTTTCACTTTTAAAATCTGATTTAAAATTCAGATTTTCGTCAAATATCTGTCTGTTTTGGGAACACATCAAAAGTTTTGTTGTTTTGAACGAAATTCTAGACTTTCGTCTGTTTTTTATTTGACTTCTTTTCCGTGTTTTCATTAATTATATAATTGTATAAAACAACAGTTATTTTGTAGTAAAGGAGTTCCTAACTTTTAACTTAAAGGTCGGCTCCGAACCAAAGAAATTAATTTATTTCCGATAATCTGAGGAAACATTACGACAACTAATAAGCTTTAGTGAGTGTTAGCACAGATAGGAAAGGTATGAAAGAAAAATAATTAACCAGTTTTTGTGTGAAGAAAATTGTTTTACCGATTGTTATCTCTTTTGAGTCGTTATATATCGTTATATAATTTAATTTCAAATAATTCCAACACTTTTTCACATTCAATACAAAACTGATTCAGGATTTGGTTTTCAATTGAATTTAAAGCAAACAATAATTTATTATAAAATAAAAATATTTTTGAAAATATCCCAAAAGTTAGTCTTTTTTGTCGACACTAACTATAATATAATGTATTTTTTGTTTTGTTTAAGAATTTTGTTTACATTAAGTGAAGAGACGACAGAAACGTCTCTAAAGAAGAGATTCCGTAATCATTGAACTGAAAGACAGAGACATAGACTGAACTGAACTCTAAAAAGTGTGGAAATTATTATTTTTGAATACATTTTGTTGAATATCATTGAAGTGTTTCATTCAATAGACAGTAATAATCAAAAGTTAATATTTTTTGTCACAAAACCAAAGCAAAAATGGTTTCCAAGTTTTTTTTCAGAAATTACTCATTCCTTTTGTAAAATTCAATGCAAGACACAAATAATTGGACTCTTTTTTGAGCAACTCGTATATCAATGCTATCGATACTATCTTTAAGTTTTTCGACAAATAGAGGAAATGAGAGAAACGGGAAGTTTTTTGTTTAGATAAGTCCTCAAATAGACCGACAAAACTATTTAAATAATATTTGAGGCAATTCTGCAAATAAGGGCCGAAGAATACAATTGAAGTTCATTAATGAAAACACCATTTATTTAGTAGTCGTCGAGTATTTGTTTGGAGTATATATTGAAGTGAAAAATCTGTTTTCAAGTCTAATGACTTTCGTTTAATTAGACGAATAAATAACAGAAACAAACAGATGAGAGAAGTGTGGGCTGTATTTCCAACATATCATTAACTCAGGACTGTCTCACAAACTTGAGATTTCAATCGCACAATACCAGGGATGAGCAAAATATGATGGAATAAAAACAGTAATTAGATTAACGAAATGCGGAAACTTTTTCCCTTCCCATAAGAATAGCGGCGAAAGTAAACCGAAATTTCAATTTTCATGAATTAGCCAAAGCTTTTTGCGAACAGTATATGCGATACTTTAAATTGCATTTTGCTATAATTAGTTTATAAAACCCTCTATTAAATTTGTTGGACAGCCCTCACAACAGCCCTAATAATAATAAAAATAAAATTTTCTCTAAATAATAATAATAAATAATAATTTCCCGAAAGCAAGTTATGAATTATTTTTGTCGCAAACTGTTATTTATTTATTATCCTTCTACTAATGATCAAGGAGGAACACTAACATAATGGTGTGTCAAATATGAAATTCTCTATTCAAGGTAAACTTGAAACTTGATTGTCAGTTGAATATCAAGTGGCGATAATTGTTAATTGTGTTGATTGTGTATATAATAGTTTTAAATTGTATCTAATTATATATCAAATGAATAGCTTTGAGCCTTTGAGTCAATGAAAATGATCTATCTATCTGATAGCTTGATAACCTCACTTCCAAGGGCTGCGAATTTCAAAGTAATTTTTAGTACTTAAGAAACGATTGAATTTTCTTATCTCAAAATTATCATATTATTTGAATGATAATCATGAGGTCACTCATGTAGAGATGTGTCGACCATTTCCGTTGACTGAACACACCATCAATTTGTTATAACATTTGGCAAAAGTTTACTTAAATTTTTTTTTTACTTTTCAAGAGTTATATAAAAATATAATAATTACATAAAAAGCAAAAAATCTGAGGCTTTTTCAGCTACTCTTCACTGCTCTCAAGTCCTGTCGAATAACACTTTGAGAATAATATTCATCTGATTTGTAATCCATTGAAATGTTTTCGACAACTATTTTGTAGTTCAGACTATTGTTAGGTTTGGTTTAGTGTACTCGAGATGTGATGATTGCCAACCGCACAGACATTAGTGTATAAAACATGGTTTCCTCATTAAATGATTCGGACCTGAGATCACGTTTTTTAACTCACCTATCAATCTATCATTAGATCTCTTTCTTCGCATAAGTAATAAAAAAATCCATTTGACGTTTGGGTTAAAGAATGCGTCAAAAACTTTCGTTACATTAAATCTCAAAACTATTCATACAATTGATGTAAAGATTTATTATTTTTTTTATTTTTGAAAATTTTGATGTTTTTCTCCACAAATATATTGTATTTATAATAAATATTTTCTTCTAACAGTTGATTGAGTTCTGATTTCCCATATATTTAATGATAATATGCAGTCATTTCTTCCTTAATTTTTTTGCCTACATTTCAAAGAATAAAAGCCTTTTAAAAGAGTTTTTATTCATAAAACAAGGGTTTTGTGTCTTAACAAACACTAAAAGCTTTTTTCGTGATTCGCATCGATTGCCATAAAAAACAAAATTACAAAAAAAATCTTTAAATATAAACAAAATATTAATAGATTTGAAAATTCGGTTTCTATGCAATCAATTAATATTCAAATGCTTGTCTTCAGATACGGATGACATAACATCAGACAATTTCATGTCCCGTTTGGACAACGGTGTGATTGTTTGCAAATTAGCCAAAATAATTCAGGAGAGATGTGATGCCACTCAACAGGCCTTCAATGGAAAGCTAAGCCTGGCTTTAGAAGAGGTTAGAAAACTTTATTCTTTATATGAATTCCCAAACCAAGAGTTGGCCCGAAGGCGAGCACTCACTCGCACAGACACTACTGTCAAAAAGAATGTGTCCTCCAGTGGTGTAGATATAAAAATAAAAAGATTGCCGTATATTATAAACATTGGTTTGCAGTGGAATCAGACTCATCCACTGCCATAACCAGTGCACAGTTGACTAATCAAGGCTTTTGTTTCTACATTATTCGTATTCCTTTCCCTCAGGAAATTCCCATAAACGGAGTCACATTTAAGAGTTCGATAAGACATTCCTCGTTATTGTCGACCAAGTGTTGGGAAAATGCAAAATCGCAATCATTTTACGCGAGAGATAATGTCTCAAATTTCCTCAAATGGTGTCGAAAGTTTGGTGTAAGAGATGCCGTCCTCTTTGAAAGGTATGTCCAATGTATATATTTGATGACCAAATCTTTAATCAATTTTGTCGTTTATTGTCTTATCTTTGATTTAATTAATTTTATTGTGTAATCAGTGAAGACTTGGTCTCTCACGTGAATCCACGCAATGTTGTGCTGTGTTTGCTTGAGATCGCACGGATCGCGTGCACTAAACACTCGTTCAGTCCGGCCCCGGGTTTAGTGCAGTTCGAGCAGGAGATCGATGAAATGGAAAACGAGACCATTGATGGCTGGTCTGTGTCCTCGATGTCAAACGAATGCAATATTGGAGGCTACAGGAGTGAGAGCACACCTGTCAACGGTGCTAATAGTGTTGGCAATGGTGTAAGCAATGGTCGGATGGCATCTGTTTCCTCATTGAATAGCAGTGACTCGTCGTCTGCCAACAGTACAAACGCCTCGACTCCGACTCGACTTACGTCTGAATTGGACCATAAGGTGTGCCAAACAAATAATATTAGAGAAATCCCTCTCAAAACTTGCAGCTGTTCTTCACTTACTTAAACTTTTTAAGAACTTTGCGAAGCATACGATGGGTTTCGTGTCAGTGATCACACAGTTATGCTTTAAATGCCTGTCCTTTATATTCCTTAACAAAAAACTGACAACTTTTTGACTCATTTCTCTTATCTCTGAATGAGTTTCAATTAAATGTAATTTTTGTCTTTCAATCAATAGGTTATGTTAATCGCAAAGTCTTATTATGGAAGAGAAGCACATCAGGGAATACAAAGACTTTCTGAAGGTATAACTCATTGACATAACTCCGGGTTTGGTTTGATTTGTGATTTGAGACTAAAATCTCTTTTTGGATGAAAAATAATATTTAAGGAAAAGTAATGAATAATAAATTGGTTTCAATTTTAACAGACGTTTCACCGATTCGTTAATCAATCAAATGATTAATCGTATGAATAAATAATACAAAACTCAGACATAAAAGAGAAACAAAATCTGAATATTTTTAAGAAATTCATTGCATTTTTGGCCATTTTTTCTACAAATGTCTGAGAATTTTATGATTTCTTTTAATTTGATTTTGTTTTTGTCTAAATCTGAAAACAAAAGCTCATAAAGAATGGGGAACTCATTAAAAGTTTATTATTGGAAATGAATACAAATTATTTGATATTTTCTTTATTCCAAAAATACTTTAATCGTTGCGAACATGAAATTAGTTATAAAAGAAAGAGAGAAATATATTGAAAACAAATAATTGGTTTGTCTTTTATACTCATCAAAGGCTTTAAGGGTTAATAAAGCGATTAATACCTTTGAATAAAGTAATTAAAGCACTCATTACTTATTCATACAAAAAACTTTTTATACTCTTATAAGAAGATAAATGAAGGAAAACCTCAGTTTTGCATAAATTAAATGTTGTTTTTAATGTTTAAAATCACGATTTTATGATAACTCTAGTATTGAATAACAGTTTCTGCGAATAGTTATCTAATACCAAGATTTTGCTGATCTCTTACTATATAACCTTTTCTTTTCAATTCTCTAATTATTTTTTAATTTCAATTTTTTCTCATTTATTTATTTCTCAAATTCAATGGATTAGTATTTTTGCCAAAAGTTGTGCCAAATATTAGAAATTCAAATCGTTTTTCGAAAGTTTTCTCTGAAATAATAATTTTTCATTTTTTGAGTAACGAATAGCTTTACATAACTTAATGTGTATTTTGTTTTATTATTTTATTATTCAAATCAAGAAATCTGTTGAAGACTTGTGTAAGACTTGTGCCGAATATAATTATGATTAAGAGTTAGCTCTCAGATCTCAAACCAATCATTGAAAACCAACTGATCTTAATTTCAAATCTCTTTAATATTTATGTAATTTATCTTATTTTTGTTGCTTTTCAGGCAAATACAGAATCGCAAATAGGATTGTCTTCGTAAGAGTGAGTACTTGTCTAACCTTTTTTTCACTTTATTTATAAATATGAGTCGTTTTTCAATTAAATTATTCGATTGAATGCAAAAATCATTAATTAATACACGAATCGCTTCTCAACGCCTCAACTGTTTTGTAGATTTTCTCTAAACACAGATATTTTGGACTTAAATCTGAGGCAAAACTGTTATTAAGTTATTGTTTTAGAACTAAAAATATTGAATTAGAAGAGAAAGTTAGTGAAACACCTCTTCTCTCACATATAATAATAATAAATAAAGAATATCCAGTTTTTGTGCAAATATGCGAATACAGGCAAACAGATAGTCCCTTCACAGGTGCCATTGCCCTACACTATAACCCAAATTAAAGTGGAAACAGAGTAAGAATTTTCTAGCATTCAGTTAAAAGTCTAAATTCATGTTATTATTGTAAACACAACGCTTTTATTCATTAGAGGAGTCACTCCTTTTGTATATTTAGTATATTTTTAGCCCCGGAGTCCACACCATTATCCCATTTGCACGAGAATTCAATTGAAAATTAATTCAGACAAAAAGCCCAAGAATTTTATTACTCTTCCAATTGAATAATTGAATGACAGCCGTATTAATCGTTTACAACTCCAATATATCTGCGATTTCTTTATTATCCAAATTCTATAATAAAATATACGATTCTTTTGACCGAATAAACGGCAAAATGTTATTAACACAACAAATATGTCATTCTTTTACTCATAATAATCACAATTCGTGTTCTTTAAGAACAAATTTAAGTGTAAAACAATTTTCAAAACTTAAAGTCCTTTAAGTTATTGCTCTTCAAAAGCGAAACAAATTTTTACTCATTGTTCGTATGCTTTAAGACCGAACAGCAACTGATAGTAATCCGTCTATTCTTATGCTGTGCTATGTCTGTGCAAATCGTGACCCTTTAGCATAACTATTAGAATAACTAATATGTCATACCGTTATAGTCATTGACTTCCGTATTGTTCTCTTCAGAGCTCACAATTTGAGTCGAGTCAGAGTCACTCAGATATCCCTCATTAACCATCTTAAGAACGATTCGCTTAACTCACCGCTAGCTCTGGATCTGCCATTTATTTCAACTTTAATCCTATTATTTCTTTACTGATTGCATAAAACAACACAAATTATAATAAAACAATAATAAGAATACGAATGAAAAATCTCAGCTATATTTGGAAATCAAATCTTTGTATCATTTTTGACGCCTTTTCTTATCGTAAATCATTTTAAATGAGTCTAACTTTTCCGGTCCAACAAATCTGATCCTAAAAATCAAAAAATATTTCTTTCTTTTGTTTATGAAAATGATTCCAAAGGAAATGATTTGTACTTTATTTTTATCTTTACTCAAATTTTTCTTCTTTTATGAATCTCTCTCTCTCTCTCTCTCTCTCTCTCTCTCTCTCTCTCTCCTCTCTCTCTTCTCTCTCTCTCCTCCCTCTCCCCATTAATTGAAGTTCAAAAATAGATCATTTCATTTGATTACAGATTGTTTTCAATAAAAACAGAGGAAATAAAAGCTTTCTTTTGTCACTCTTTTAATTAATGGATTCAATGAACAGAAGAAAAACTTTCTGAAAATCATTTGCCGAACAAAACCAAATGGCATATCATTTATTGAAGAATTGTTTGGGAGAGAGAGAGAGAGAGAGAGAGAGAGAGAGAGAGAGAGAGAGAGAGAGCTGGTCTAATGGTTCCGCATCTTAATTAGTTAGTGAGGCATAAACATTATGGAAAATGTTTGCGAGGATCGAGTCTTGGTCTTGTCATTCATGAATGCGCGCTATTTTTCGCTGCACTTTATATTTCATTTATTATTATTATTCACTTCTTTTCATTTATTTATTTTTATAATAATTATTATCATTTGTATGTCTTTTCTCTGAAACAGTTACTCAAAGCCCGTCATGTAATGGTTCGGGTGGGAGGTATGTGCACTCACTAGCGTTTTATCCATTTCTCATAATTCTGTTCGTTTTTATCTTTCGTATATTACTTTTGGAAATTAAAAACATTTCTCAAAATAATTTTTCGAAGAACTAAATGGGTTTTCATACTCTTTCTGACAGACAATGAGTTTGATATAAATTTTAATGCAATTCTTTGATTAATGATATCCAACTCAACACCAATTTTGAGTTCAATATATTCGAGGAAAAACTCATTTGAAGTCTTCATAACTGAGAAAAGAAAACTCGAAATTGTATTCAAAGCATAAAATTGTTATATTTTATGTCTTTTTAAACATTTTCTGAATTATGTTTTGAACCAATTCTTTGAGCGGAATATGAATTATAACTTTAAAAGTGTTTTCAAAGCATTTCTATTGATTTCAATGACAACAAAAGCTATGTTTTTAAGGAAAAGAAAAGAATATTTAAATTATGGGATATTTTAAGAGATATTTAAAGATTCACAAAATGTTTTGAATTCCTGACCGCAAACCAAAGAATTATCTTTTATTTTAAGAGTCATTAAATCAAATGCTTTTAAAAGAATAAAACGAAAGATAAGAACGAAAAGTATTTAAAGTCTTTTATTTGTATTATTTGTACAAAATTTGTTAATTCGTTGATGTATTGGGTCATTGGACAGGCGGTTGGACTACTCTAAGCCATTTCCTGGAACGACACGGCGGTGACCCCACACAAGAGATATCAGCTGCCGATCTGCTACCTCTGGACACGCGGTCCGTCAAAGTGAGTCCACGTCGTCGTAGTTGTGCACCACTAGTCAGCTCACACTCACACACAGCACAAACAACTCCTACAAATACCCCGACTTTCGGTCGTTACGTTAGTTCGACGCCAGTAAGTCGTCGCAGCTCTCTGTCCAGTCCTGAACCATGGATGAGCGCTTCCAGTGGTTATAGTTCATCATCTTATGGTTGTAATGGCAGTCCGCCAGTCATTAACACTATAACCAGACGAAGGCGCTCATCGACATCAGAAGCTCCCTGTCGTAGAAGGGTTCTGACCCACAGGGCATCCATTGATGTAATCAGCGGCTATCAGACCGATAGTTCCACACAAAGCAGTCCATCGACACCGACTCGGCCCACATCTGAGCCAATTAAGAGTCGGTACCCAAATTATTTGCACAGTTCTCAACACATAACAAACAAATCAAACGGAATCGTGCCATTAGTGGCCACACCAGCCCTCCATTTGGCCAAACCGAACATATTTCGTAAAACTGTGCAAAAAACCTGTTAATCGATAGACGTTTCCATTAATTTCTACCATATTTTCTATTCTAATAGTTTTTAATGACTTTTTTTTAATTGACGCAAAAAATTCACATAAAAACGCTTTTCTTATATATTTTATTGAGAATCGTCTTAACAAAAGTCCTCAAAAAAGACCATTTTATGAAGATCTAAAAGTTTTTCTTAATCTTGTTATCATTACTCTAAATCTCAACCCGTTTTATATAAACGTTTTTTACTCTTTAATTATTTTTATTACTTTTAATTTTTATTTCAAAACACTTAACGAATTATAAACTCTTTTTTCATTGAAAAAAAACGCAAAATTTTTTCAAAGATTAGTTTATTTAGTATTCAATGCGATGACTATTGCGTTAAATTGCAAATTGCAATACAAAAACATAAAATGAATTACAAAATGAATTTTTAAAAATTAATATAACTTATTGTTTAAGTATTGAACTAAAAAAGTTGATTGAAATCTATTCAAAACAAAAATCTATTTAAAGTTAGTTAAAGCTTTTAAAACATTATATAAGTATTACTATTATTCAAAGCCTTTAAAATTTAAATTCAAATTCGAAGCCAAAGTTGTGTTAAAGACATTTAAGACATTTGAAAAAATCAATAAAATTTATGTGTAATTAAAAGACTAATTAAGTCATTCAAAATGAGATCCTTTTAATCGATTAGTTTTAGTATTAAATTATTTTAAAATATTATTCATTCGTTTAAACATTTATTTGAACTTAAAACTGATATCTTTTAATGGTATCACTCATACCATACCCTATCAGTCTTTTGCCTCCGTTTCCAATTGGATTTCCAGGCTTTCATCAGAATTGGCAGTCATTACATTTACCCCTTTATCGTCAATATTCTGAGCACCAGTTTTAGGTTTTCCTCCAGTTTTAACACCAGTTGATCCACTGGTTTTGGGTTTGCCCTGAGTTTGACTACCAGTTGGAGCATTGGATTGACCACTAGTTGAAGCACTAGATTTAGGTTTTCCCCCGATTTGACTACCAGTCGAGGAAAGACTTTTGGGTTTATTATCAATTTGACCGACAACTGAAGTGTCGGTCTGACCACCCGTTGAAACACTAGTTTTAGATTTGCCGGATGTTTGGCCATCAATTGGGGCAACAGTTTGAACACCGGTTGAAGTACTGGTTTTGGATTTACTTCCAGTTTTACCATCAATTGGAGCCACAGTTTGAACACCGGTTGAAGTACTGGTTTTGGATTTACTCACAGTTTGACCATCAGTTGGAGCGACAGTCTGAACACCAGTTGAGACACTGGTTTTAGGTTTGGCCATAGTTTGATCACTAGTAGGTGAAACATTTTTAGGTTTACCCTCAATTTGACCAACTTCTTGATCGCCGGTTTGAATACCAGTTGAAGGACCAGATTTAGGTTTTCCTTCAAAATCACGTTGTGTTCGATCCATTTGAACACTGGTTTCAGGTTTGCCACCAGATTGACCAGCAGTTGAAGAAGCGGTTTTGGCATCGCTTGAGACCCCGGTTTGAGAACCTCCTGAGGCATCGGTTTTAGGTTTGCCATCAACTAAATGCGTGTCTCGTGTGGATGATTGGGGCGGTATTTGTGGTATGACCTGAGGCTTAGACTCTTCTTTTTTTGGCAAATCTTTGTCCCGATAATTGTAATAACAGTTGAGAACAGCAAATATCAAAAGACCCACTATTCCGATGACCACACACTCCGACAGGTGTATGAAAATGACTCCGAGCTCTCCGTCTTTGAGCCATTTCTCGAAAGGAGTTCCGCTTTTTTCAACCATTGATTTTCGATTAAAACCACAAAAAGCATAAAAAATCAAAATTTAATTAAATATAAGAGTTTTTTGTCGTCAAATGAAATGACTTTAAAATCGGTTTTTAATTATATTTAATGACTGACTGTCAGTGACTGAGGACTCGCTCTTTGTATTAATGGTTTTCTATGAGTTGTCTATGAATGCGATATTAATTTTATTAATCGATGCTCTGAATACTAGTGCTGTCAGTCCTGTCAATGTCTTCAAAAAAATCTTCAATACTTTCTTAGATTGGGTTTTGTTACAGTTTTTCAGTTGAGTTGAATCGAGTTAACTCTAATGGAAAACAATTGACTTTGAAATTCAATTTAAAGGCTATGGAAGAGTTAAATGAGAAAAATGAGTCAAATTTTCATTATATTTAATCATTATTTTCATAATTATTATTATTTTTTAATTACTTTTAAGGCCTAAACTTCTCAATCAAATGGAGTGACAGATAATTAAAGGATTTGTGAAACTTTGGCACTCAGTCAAACACTTTTGACAATAGGACTGACATTATATTTATTGTGAGAATTGTTTTTTGATTGACTTTTCTGTTAATTAATTTTTATTAAACGATTTAAATGTTTCTCTTTTTTCTGTAGATTTAGTACTGATTTAATCGTATTTAGAGTATTAGAAATGGCTAATCAACCCATTTATATATTATCCAATATTATTATATAGAATAAACAACTTCACACCATTTGTCACATCCAATAGATTTATTAACAAATATGTGGATCAATAACTGGATCAGATTATAAAGAAAAATATCTTTCGCTTAAATATTTGTGAATTAATCGATTCAATGGATAGTTAACTAAAATCATAATACCTGTGCCTTTCAATGGTCTGAAGAATGAGTTCCTAATAGTAATCAAAGTATATAATCAAAAGTCAATTTTCAATTTTTCCCATAAGAAAGTCTTTCCCACAAACAAAATGTTTTGATGAAAATCATAGCAATAGCCAAACATTTGGCTAATCATAGATTTAATCAAAATTTCTCTATAATTAATTGATTCTTAGATTAAAAACAAATTTCAATTAATTCACTGAATTTCGAGTAATTATCAATTAGTGAATCATTGATTGCCTCTTAGTATCGCATATAAGTATATAAATATCTATTTTTGTTGTTTTACTCGTCTTTTAATTAATGATTATCTGTTTCTCTGGTTTTCAATTAAATTAAAGCAAAATTTTGGTTCAAAATGTGATTCCTTTTGAATTTGATTTGAAATGAATTGAAAAATAAAATTTTTATGATTTTCGATGTCTTATAGAAATCAAATTGAAAGGAGTCTTCACATGAAATCAATTCTATTGAAATGATTTGAACTTCAAATCGAAGTAAAATTCAAATTTTTTGATCATTTAAATAGATTTTTCATTAATTTTATTGTAATTAACTTCAAATGCTATTCAAACGAACGTCAGTTTCGATCAAATTTAGATTTAAAGCCAAGCTTCCGAAACATTTGATTAATTAATTTGATCGCCGAATGTCTTAATTAAGATCCCGATTATTTTGGTACTCAAGATGTCATTGGAGTTCACACGAGCACTTCATGATTATAGGAGAACCTCATTATAACTGAATTATTTCTAATTTTATTTTCAAACTCACAATAAATGTCAAAATATGGCCAAAACTATAACTCATTTTCAAAATGACTGAATAATTAAGTATTTGTTCTTTGATTCGGTGGACGTGACTGACATACAAATAACAAATTATTAATCTATTTGTCGTTTGTCTCAAAAGTTCCGACACTTAATGATTGATAAAACGTTAAAATATTCCGATTTTTGTTGACATTAGTTGTGAACTAATTCTGTGACCAATCATTTATCTTAAGTGTCTTTCCTCTGAAATACATTTGAATCGATTAATAATTAATGAATTTGATTAACAAATATCAATGAATGTGATGTGAATGGACCGGAGCCTAAACCTTGTTTTGTGTTACATTCTGTCAAATATTGTATCGATTATTCTTTTGACTTAAAGTGACTTTAATTCAAAAGTTTTCGAATATTTTGAGAATAAAATGACAGAAATCGAGTTAAAGTCATCCATCAAATTTGAATATCAATAAAAATAGCAAACTTTCATCGATAACCTGAATGATATTTCCAAAGAAATTAACTTTAATTAATTGGATTTGATTTTGAAGTCAAATATTTTAAACATTTATTGAAATTGAAGTCAAAGTTCTTATATTTCTCTATATTTTGTTTTTAGTGAAAAATATTTAAAAATATTTCCAATAATAAGAAATGTTTGACATTTGAGACCAAAATTTATTGTAAACTCAATAAAATTTTGCAAAATATTTACGAACTTCAAATCAAATTTAATAATTAATTCAATGTTTATCACTAAAATCGTTGGTCTCATCAGTGATTGCGTGAGTTATTTGTTTCTCTACAACAGCCAGTGCCCAGAAGGCAGGCACTGGGTATGAGATGTCCTCAATTTGGTTGATTCGGTTACGAAATCACTAATAAATCTTAAAATAAGACAAATTATTATTGAATTGAAAATTTTAAAATTTTAAAAATCGAGAAATCATTGATTCGACCAAACTTTGTGTGATTCACACAAATTCAAATTATAACCTATAGGAAGGCTTATTTGTTATTTGGAATGCAAATATATTAATTAAATTTCGTGCTAAACTAATTTTATGCTTAATTAACCCAAAGGTTATATATTCAATCCTAATGTTCCGGTCAATTGTGAATTGAATACAAATTAAATCCTTAAATAGATTTTGAAATAAAGGCTTAAAATTAGTTATAGTTTTCGAAAATACAATATTTTAGGTCAAAATATATTAACTTTCAATTCATTTAGAAAATTCTGATTAGAAATGGGTTTAGTCTAAGAATAATGTAATTTTAGTTATTATTTAGAGAATAAACCCCTATTTAGGGCTCAAATCATAATTAATTATTAAATTTATTAACAAAGACTTTAACTTAAAACACAACCAATCGATTAGTGATAATCTGCGGGAAACCTAAAACAGTTTATATAAGAGGAATGTTGAGAATGTTGAGCAAACATAACAAAAAAGATGAAATGAGATGATATGGTATGGTATGGTATGATGAGATTGATAACCACTTCCAAATACATTCAACATTTAGGATACCTTTCATTACAATCAATGAGTTTTTGGTATAATTTACTATAAATTCTAATAAAATGAATAATTTTTTTGTACAAATGATTTGAAATGAGGATAAGTAAGGAAAGTTATCCGCCGAGTCCTAGTTTTCCTAAAATTCTTCCGATTTGACTCATCGGTCCTCTGGCGTAGTCTTTTTGCTGCTCAGGTGGTAGTGTTAAGTAATGAGGTATTGGTGCCTGACCAGGCTTTACATTTGGAGGTTTCAAATAACCCTTTATCATATCGGCTCCCTTTTCTCCGATCATAATAATGGGAGCGTTAGTATTGCCGGACACTATTTTAGGCATAATTGATCCATCGATTACTCGCAGACCCTTAACTCCATAAACTCTAAGTTGAGGGTCAACGACAGCCATAGGATCTCCTGGAGGACCCATCTTTGCAGTACCGACCGGATGGTAAATGGTTGCCGTATAGGAACGGGTTAAACACTCTAAGTACGGATCGCTGTAAGGCTTATGCTTTTCGCATCCATACCACGTTCGCGACCAAACTCTTGCCTTAAACTTCTTGAATGGATCCGATAGCGCCATCTTTAGTGATATCTTTAACGAATCGACTAATACCTTGACATCATAAGGATCTTTTAAATCTAGTTTAGAATCAAATATAATTAATTAATTAATAGTTGAGTTGTTTTGAAGAATATTCGCTATTTTTGTGATGAGTTTTATTGGTTTTGGCGTTTAGTCTAAAACTCAGAATAAATATCAAAAACAATAATTAATTCTATTCTTAAGTTGTTTTTTCAGATTTGATTAATGAAGAGATTGTTTGCTTTAAAAAGTATTTTTAAGAACTCTTTATTTGGTACTCATTGGGACTCAATGGGACTCATCGCACAAATTCGATTATTCCTCGCATTTGATGCACAGAATAATAAAAATCTCTTACAGTTAGGCTGAAGGATAGGCTGATCATATGGACTGGATGATCTAAGTTTCATCCAACCAACACTTCTTGGTCTCAGTAAAACCGGATAATAAGCAAAGGAATCTTCGTAAAGGAAAGGGGCGTAAACTTTTGAGAATAAGCCATCCTTTAGATTCATAGCCTTTCGAATGCTTTCCCCGCCATCAGAGGAAGCACAGGAAGGAATGAAATGGATTTCGACATCCGGAAAGTCGTCGCTTTGATTCGCGTATTTTGTACTAATGAAACCGATTCCGTCGAGTCCTCCCAACATAGTCAGGGGTCCGATACCTAAAGTACTCCATTGAGTGAACGATTTGGCCACATATACACGAGGCTGTACTACAGATACTGGTGCGTCCACATGAAATTGCAGACCACCCACTCCTATATGATCTTGAAGATTTTGTCCCACACCTGGTGCATCATGAATTACTGGGATACCATGCTCTTCTAGATGATAGCGCGGCCCAATTCCTGAGAGCATTAACAATTGGGGTGAATTGATAGCACCGGCAGACAGAATGATTTCCTTTCGAGCGTAGACCACATATTTCAAACCCTTTTATGTGTGAATCGAAAGCTTTGATTAGTTTTTTGTAAATAAATAAATAAATAATAAAAATATTTTCAATAAATAGTTTTGAAACTCTTTTTAAACATATTTTTGAAAACAGGTTCACAACGAAAATCCTTTTACGAGTCAAGTGTTTAAGTGATTCTGTTTTCCAAATACAGAATTATAGTGCTTTTGAGTACAAACTTATCCTAAAAGTATAACAAACTGTGAATGGTTTGGATTTGCGGTCGCTTTCATTAATAGCTATCGAATGATAAAAAAGATAAAATCATTTCTTATCAGAAGAAACAGTAATAATAGTCTTCTATTAATTGAATATTAAATTATTTAACAAAAATTTGGGTCAAAAACTATTTCCATTGAATGACTTCTTTTTGATTTTAAATTCAAATAGTTTTTCATTGAATTTGATTTCAAATCAGAGATAAAACAAATAATAAGAAAGCATTCAATGCATACCTTATGATCGAATTGGACGGCAACCGCTCTCTTGTGGTTATTGAACAGCACTTTTGTCACCTGAGCGTAAATTACAACATCAAAGTTTTTTCGACCACGAACATCTCGAATAAAAGCCTTTCCTGTTGAACATCGGGCCCCCCGGCGGATGTTGCCCTGGGGTATAGCGAAACCTGTCTGTCGGGCACCGTTTATATCAATATTTGGATAACCATGTATTTTGGCCGCCTGTAAGAAAGCTCCACCAATAGGGGTTGTGTAATGAGTCGTTGACACAGTTAAGTGGCCGCCATGACCTAATACGGGGGTCAATAAGAATATAGGAGTGTATGGAAGCGCTCACCGCTTACTATATTTACTCATTTATTATTATTTATCGTAAATTAAAATCTCATTCAATTGAAAACGCAATCAATAAGTGAAACACAAATAGGTTTTAATGACTCATTCATACCGTGGTATCCATTCTTGAGTACATCGGGATCGCGATTATCCTCAGATTTAATGAAATACGGGAACACCTTCTCGTAATTCCAGCCATAATTGCCTAAACTCTCCCAATGGTCGTAATCGCGTTTATTTCCGCGAACATAAAGCATGTAATTGATAGCAGAACAGCCACCAAGAATTTTACCGCGAGGCCAATTAGACCTGTGCTCTTTCATGCCCTGACATGCCCACTTTTGAGGTTCTGTTTTGTATTGCCAGTCGTATTCGGACATTTGTAGCCGAGCGGCCAGCATAGGGATCTCGCTCTGCCATACTTCGTGACCACCAGCTTCTAGGAGAAGCACTTTGACATGTGGGTTCTCACTTAACCTACTGGCAACTACTGCACCGGCAGAGCCCGCGCCCACTATAATGGTTTATCGGAGATTTAATTAAAATCATGAAATGATTCATTAATTTTATAATTAAAGAGATAAGCAATTTGTGATCAAAAAGATTGAATATTAACTGTATATTAATTGTAAATTATCTTCTCTGTGAAAATATCCTTAAAGAGGTCAATGAACTCGACTTATTTGCTGTAATTTGACATAATTTACATAATTATTAACATAATAGACATCATTTGTAAGGACTATCTGTCAAATGACTTCAAGCAAATCACAAAACGATATAACTTTTACTTCAAAATAGAATTTCTTAATCTTTTGTTTGAAATTTGAGTTTTTGTTAAAAACAAGGATAATATGAAAAATGATTTTTACTTAAATGAAATGAAATTCAATAAAAGAAGATAAAAAAGAAACGTTTGTTACGATTGCTCGCTTACCCACAATATAATCATATTCTTTGCCGAAGTTTTCTGTAGTGAATGGAAGGGTTCGGTGATAGCCTTTGTAGAATAGGAACATTAGGGTCGGCACAATAGCCGGTAGCATTGCAATTGTCTTTTCAAAGAGCATTTTTCACGAAAATATTCTTGTGGTGACAAACACTTTGAAAGGCCTATAATTAATTAAAACTTAAGTAAAAGTCTTTTGGAATAAATTGAAATATTATGTGAGAGTTGACATTTATTAATACATTAATTAAGATAATTTATATCAACAAAATTGATTCAACATTGAAATAGACACCAATCTATTAATCAAATCATTTGATAGGAAGAGGTATTGAATATTCAATTTGTATGAATAATTCTGAAGTGAATCATATCATCGGCTAATGTATCGAACCGTCAAATAATTTTAATGAGACATCACTTGTGAACAAAATTAACGTCAAAATCAGCTGAACTTGAATTCGAAACTGAATTTGAGGAATAAATTTTGGGAAACTTCTTGAAAAGAGTCTGATATTTAGGACAAGAGTGGTGTTGGTCTCAATGTTTGCCAAAAAAATACAGCCTTTAAGTGATGTAAGAATTGGGAACAAAAAGGTCGTCATTTGGAAGAGAGTAGTCTCGAGAAAAAAGTCAAATAAATTGTAATCATATCTTAAATACAGGAGAGAAGAGCGAAAAGACTGGATTCTAATGGTTTATAAATAGATGCCAGAAGTGAAACACTGATCGAGAACTTGAAATCAAATGATTTTTGCTGTAAATGCTGTTTAAGTTTAATAACACTTTTTCCAAATATTCTCGGATTAAATGTTATATAAAGAGATTTCTTATCCCTTTTTAATGGGGTAGTCGTAAGAGTCGTTTCTCTCGAATACAAATATTTGGATCACAATTTGATTCGCTCTTTTCAGACTATAATTCAGACCAAATATTGAAATATCAAATATATTGTAATAAATTTACTGAAAAATACACCTTTTCATACATATTTTATCGAAAAGAAAGTTTTCAAATAATGTTTTCATGCCTTCTTTGCCTTGGGTTTGACTCTCACTCATCATTTGAATATTCACTGATTGCTGATCAGTGATTACTAATTAATAAATTCAAGTTATGGGCCATTAATTAGCAATCAATTAATAACCTACAGATACTTCTAGATTATCTTAATATACAAATAGATAACCAAATATTAATTGAGTTTATAAATAAGGCTTTCGATGACTTTGGAGAGATAGTAATAAAATCAATTACTTTTCACATATACTTTAATAGTAATTGATTTTATTTATTAATTTATAGATAGTTTGATCAATTGATCAAATTAATGATAACACACATTTTGGCATGTTCATTTTTAATAGAAATTCTTTTGCCCAAAATTCGTGATATTTTTTAGTTTTGTCTTTTTTTCAAAATAATTATTTATTTAAACTTTTATTTCAACTGATGTTTGAAATTCAAGAATGAGTTGAATAAACTTAAACTTAAACATTTGATGGTTTTATTAACTCCAATACCCCTTATATCTGGTTTAAAATGTTTTATTGACTGCATTTATAATCTCAATATTCTTTAGTTTTGTTTAGCGGTCAAAATGTTTAAGTTAATACAAATCGAATTTATTCATTTTTTTGTGATAAGAAGCTCCAGGAGCTCTTCTCCTATTATCTTTTGGTCACGATTTCGAGTGTCTAACAAATTATGCAAATCAACGAAAAATTGATTTAATATTTTATGTATGATTTGATGGCTTAAGAAAGTAATCTCAATATCGGTTAAGTGTTTAAAATTCTGTTCGCATTCAACAAATCATATAATTTTATATTTGTGTGAAATTGTATGCAATTGTGATAATATGATAGTTAATTGAACTTCAATTTCATTCAAAATAACATTTTATTCAACAATAAAATTAGTTTTTGATTTTCCATTTAAATTAAGAACACCAACACTTCCATTATATCAATAGACATCTAACACAATCTCTCTCTCTCTCTCTCTCTCTCTCTCT
>JAQIXD010000038.1:0-54707 GCA_034699985.1 Minunthozetes semirufus
GAGAGAGAGAGAGAGAGAGAGAGAGAGAGAGAGAGAGATTCACTTATGGAAAGGCAAATACAGTTCTGTAAAGTTTGGCAAATCGGATATCAATACAAATAGTATACCAAACATATCAATCAATATGTTTGTAATTAAATTTCTTTGATCATTCCAGTGATGCTCAGGATTGAGGAATGTATCAATTTGTCCTTCTCTTTGATAGTATTGTCCTTAAGTCAGCTGAATTTCTACCTCGATCTAATTATCTTCACAAATGATAATATTTGACAATTCCATAGACTTATCTAATCGGGTATTTTTAAGGTCGTTATCATAAATGTTAGTAATTGATCCCAAATTAATTCAATTAATCCGAACACTTGAGAAAACAGTCGGATTCCTTTCAATTCTTTCCAAAACCGACGTTAATAGTGGAAAGGTTTGCGAAATAATTGGTGAACTAACCCCCGCCTTACCACTGCTCATCCCTACTGGTTGTTGGATGCGTTATCTCTTGTTATAAAAGTAATAAAACAAGTGATATGACAGTCGTTTGAAGAGATGGATAAGAAGTTTAGCATTTATTTTAAAAATCAAAATCTTTGTTCCCTGTAATCAACCCATAGAGTGGTATTAATCGGATTTTCCTGTCGTTTACAGTGAATATAGTCTTAATCAAGAAATCGATTATAACTTTTTGTCTTCACTTTATTGGAGTTAATGTTAATGACTAACAAAAACATATTCAGAAACAACTTATTCAAGCGTTCAGTCGTTTCAGTCATTTTGAGTTAACTCTAATGATGGAGAAGTAATGTCTGATTAATTCCTGATGTGTTGTAAATAATTGTAATAAATTGTAATCACTTTTGATTTTAAACCAAAATAATCCGAATAACAAATGAGTAATGTATCGAATATCTGTTGATACGCCATAGTTTGGGGAAACAACCTGTTGACTGTTAACTGTTAACTTGATTATTTCCGAGTACTTCAAGAACTTATTCTCTGATATCTAACTTATTAATAAAACTTAATATAAGTGACAAAACAGTACTCATTCTTCATTAAATATGCTGAACAGACATCAGTATGACTACAGATCACCGCTACCACTCTCTGTATATCAGAAAAAGAGGAATTCCGTTGTGGTCCTCAACAAAGAAACAGGAGTTCCGCAAATTGTTATCCAGAAGAATGCCAACGGATTCGACTTCGAGAGCGTTCAACCACTCAACAACACCAGTGACTACACTACCAGAAAAATATTGGCAATTCTTCAGGAGGTAAACAACAAGAGAACAATTAGAGAGTGCAGAGAATCAGACGAAGAATTGGGAAGTGTGTTAGGAATGCACACATACTTCAATCAAAAGACTGAAAATTACAAACAAAAGTACAGAGTTTACAATTTTCTCAATTACCCCAAAGGTTAGTCAATTGTAATTATAATATTACGTTGGATTGGCTTTGGATTTCAGATTTCACTTTAATATAAAGTTTCTTTGTTTATTCACCATGTTAATATGTTAATGTGATAATCTATTCATTAGGTTTTTGGGCCATAAGTTACCATATTTTGGTTTTCATTATGGTCTTCGCGTGTCTTATCGTCACAGTCTTCTCGACAATAGAAGAGTTCCAAGAAGGTCAGTACCAATTATAAGTGTCATATGATGATAAAATAACCTTGCTCTTATTGCTTCTATTTATCGATAGGTGCGATGAAATTCCTTTATCTGTTGGAAAAAGTGATAATAATTTGGTTCAGCAGTGAATTCATAATAAGAATGTGGTCTTCCAGTTGTAAACACCAATACCAGGGGTGGAAAGGAAAAATCAAATACCTGTCTGTGCCCTCACGTCTTATGGACGTCATAGTGATTACACTTTCAATAGTAGTTCTGACAATAAATCCGAGTTCAGGTCACGAAGTGTTCGCCGCCTCTGCCTTCCGAGGCTTTCATCGGTTCTTTCAAGTGCTTCAGATTTTAACGCTTAAGAAACAGCTCCAGCCCTGGAAAGTGCTCTCTTCTGTTATTTACGATCAAAGGGAACAATTATTTATCATATTTTACATCGAGTTCATTGTTTTGTGTATTTTGGCCTACATTTCATATATTGTGGAAAAGGATGACAACCCTCAGTTCGATAGCATTGCAGAAGCCATGTGGTGGGCGGTAAGTCCTTTCCTCTTCTACTTAGCTGTGAAGTACCTTGTTCAAAATTATTCAATTAAATCAACTTCAAATTGTTGTTCCTTTATTGTAATACCAGTTCCTTCTGGTCTAAGTTTGTTAATAATATTTCGCAAATAAGCAATAGTCAATTGAGCATGGTTATTTGATTATTTGGTTATTTATCATTCTATTACCATTACTTACAACTTTTTTATCTCTTTCACAGTTGATCTCACTCTCGACGATTGGATACGGAGATAGAGTACCGGTTAGTGTCAATTGGATATACATTTGTTTGACATAACACAGAATAACACACAAATTGATGATTAAAAATGAGAACATCTCTCAAAAGACTGATTAAATATTGCGAACAAAACAGAGTTTTATTTAATTTTTAATTATTTTCAATAAATAGTAATAATTATTGAAAATATTTACTTATATTTCATATCTCTTCCGATGTTTTCATTTTTCAATTTCACATATTTTAAGACTTTTAGCGACAAAATGGATAAAATATTTGTTATCATTAGTTATCTTCTCATCTAATATGAATGACCTCTCTTACCCTCTCATAGATCACATGGTTGGGCAAATTGATATCCAGTTTATTCACCGTTTTGGGTGTCGCCATATTCGCACTGCCGGCCGGTATCATCGGTACAGGTCTGGCCTTAAAAGTAGAGGAAGAGGAGCGCAACCAACAGCGCAAGAAAAAGAAAGTGGCGGCAGCGGTACTCATCCAATGTATGTGGAGGTGCTATAAGGCTAACGCAAACTATTTGGCCGTCTCTTCATTTTTTAAACACAAACCAATGGATTTGTTTAAAAGACATGATTACGAGAACATCGCCAATAAGTTCGTGAGACTGACCAAGTTTTTTATAGCAAAGAGTCGTTTCAAGGAACTGCTCCGTCCGCTCGACATCAAGAATGTGCTTCAGAGCTATAAAGACGGACAGTTGGATGTCATGAATAAAGTAAAAGTGATTCAGAACTCTGTGGACACAATCAGCAGAAAAATCGGTACAAATGAACAGAAGATTTACGGTTCGAACCATAACTTAGAGGAGAAAATTGATAGATTAGAGCACAGTTTGGTTCATATCATCGGTTTAATGGATTGTCAAATGTCAGCCATTGAACACATTAGCCATCAATTGGTACAAAATCAGACATTTGTTAATATGATTACCGAATCGAATGGCTTTCATCGAAATAGTGAACAAAATTATCTACTTTTCAGCCGAAAGAGAAGGAAATCATTTTGAAGTTGAAATCAATTTATATAATTTTTTTAATAATTTTTATTTCATAACATTTTTATAAAATTTTATTTAAATTTATCGCAAAATATGTTTAGATTTTATAAAAACTCATTAGTTTTGTACATTTATTGTATATTTATTAGAAATCATTCAATTAAAACACATTTTAATTATTATCTTCTATTTCATAGGAATTTAATAGATATTTATCACTATTTTTTCATAACCAGGTTATACAATGTATGTTAGTTCACTAAACAGGGAAGGAATACTGCATGGGTGGCCAAAATAGAGTTCTAGACCATCCTATTTTTTTTCAGGCCGAAGAGTATTAGCCATAAACTTGTTGTCTGTTTTTGTGTCCAATAAATTATTGAAAACAATATTTGTTTAAATCAATTGGAAGACAAGACTACTATTTTCGAATCAATTTATGTGTTTAGGTCTGGATGTGAAGGAAATGTGAGGAAAAGTCAACTCTTTTATTGAGTAAAAATAACTTTTGACATCTTTTAAGACATAATAACCAGAAGTGAAAAATTCTCCGCATTTTAGGCAATGAGTTATTAAACGATAAAATATTGAAAACAGATAAGAAGTTCATAAAAGAATCACTTTTGGAGAGTCAACCGTCAAAAATAAGTTGAGCATCCATTATCCTCCCCCTGAAATCCCCCGGGTCCTACATCCCTGAAAATCACTGATAAGAAACCTAACTTTTTTGAAACATTTTTGGTCATAAATCGCCCATAAGTGGAAAATTCCATTTTTTAAAAAACCAAAAACTGTAACTTTTTATTGAAGTAAAATTCAAAATTATATCACAAGAAATAAAATTATGAATTTTGGCAGAAATTCCAGAATTATGTTTGTACCTATATACTTTCTCAAAATTATAATTTTTGTCTTAAATTTGAAAAATGAAAAAAAGGATTTTTAAATGAAGTCTTTTTATAATTTATTTTTAATAAAATTTTCATTTATTTAACAAATAATTAAATGAATTATAAAATCGATTCTTAAATAATTTTTAAAACAATCTAAGAGTTGTTTTTCATCGCATTAAGTGATGAAAATATTGTTTTTAATAACTCTTCCGATGAAAAATATATGTGAGAGGTGGCCAGAGTCCGCGCATGATGTATGATGTCAAATTTAGGAAACCTCTTTGATAATCTGATTTGATTTGTCACACAATTGAATCGATTCAGTTGACCTAATCATCGCTTTTCTCAATAGATTATTATTTTTGTTGTAATCGATGCTAAACATACTTATCATTTATGAGAGCATTCAGAAACTGGGTATTCGTACCACTATTTAATGTGGTTTTGGATCAGATCAATCGAAGCACATTTTAACAGGTATTCGCTTCTTTCAAAATTGTCTAAAAGGTATAGATATCAGAATATTTGAAATGTTGTTTATATGCGAAAAGTTTGAGTAAATACAGTTATTCTGAATCAACAAATACTTACTCAAAGTATTTCATGAAATTTGGGATAATTACCACTTTTGAGTAAAAGTGGAATAAATGTCATCTTATAGTCATATTAAGTGGAAATTTTTATTTTGACGGTTTTCAACAGGAAAGTCAACATTTATTTTACAATACAAACAAAAAGATAATTTAGAATTTTGAATAATCTATTGACAATTAACAGACAATTAACAAGAAAAATGTTGAGAATTTTTTTGACAATTATTTTGGAAGAATTCAGAACTAATTAGAAGATAACGAAGAGAACACATTTAGAGACAAATTTGATACAAATCTCAATAAAGGGTTTGAAATGAATTGAAAGCCTTTTAAACAAATAATACGATTAATAAAGATTTGACACAAAAATAGATTTGAATAGAATTCAAGTGAAAGCAGTTCTTTGCCTTTGATTTAAGACTTAAAATAGTTATCAAAAGATGAAAGTAATTAGAAATAGAAGTCATTAAATAGAGAGCGAAATAATGGGCAAACAGTTTATCAAATATTATTATAAATTTCTTTTTTAACAAACAATAGGAAACAAAAGACAGAAACAAACTTTTAAAGCAGGCGTCGCCAAGAGGGTACACCTTTTACCACCAATTTTTTGAGCCAAAATGCTATTAATACTGATTAGGAAAAAACGGACTTCCTTACGCCCAGTCCATAGGCGTAATTTGTGAAGGCATTTTAATTTTAGATAATTTAGATAAATAATTTTGAACGTAAGCCACCCCTTGGTGATGGTGATGGTTAAGTGAGGAAAAGTATTGAAGTGAAGCATAAGTTAAGAAAATAGTGATTTAGAGGATGAATACTATAATAAATTTTGTTGAGTAAAAACCAATACCAATACTGAGAGTACGGAAGAGAATTATAGATATTATTTTGAACCTAAAAATAGATTTGTATTTCACAATGAAATGAAGTGTTGGACCACTTTATACCACTTTATCTGAGCGTTACTTAAGATATACACCAAAAGTATGTAATGAGAAAATGATGGGTGAATTCAATTGTGAATTATTGAGTGAATGAGTGATTCGATGATAATTTTGATGCGAAGCTAATGATTATTAAGTGTTTTTACACTATCACTGACCACAACCTGACGTTTGATGATATTAACATGGTGAATATGAGTAACATGATACTTTTTTGATAATTCTGCCAAATGAGATGAAAATGATGATGGCGTCTAATATCCCCCACCTCCGCCGCCACCACTTTTGTATCCACCTCCTCCACCACCACCTTTTCCTTTACCACCTCCTCCTAAAATAAAGTTGAATTCAATAACTAATTGTTTTATTTCATTGATTTGAAAAAACCTTTACCACCTCCTCCTCCATATCCTCCGCCACCACTACTGCCGCCTCCGCCACCGTATCCACCGCCGCCACCACCACCACCGCCATATCCACCGCCTCCTCCTCCCATGTCGTAACCTCCGCCTCCCATATCCATACTCCCCATACAACACATTTGTTGTTGTCCGCCTCCTTTCAATTTACTCAGAAGTCTATTGATTTTTATTGAAAATAAACAAAATATTTATTTTTTGTAATCAAATAAAATGTGTAAATAACATACCCAGACATCATACCACCCATATCCATTCCACCACCCAGACCGCCTAGACCACCTAGGCCTCCCATACTCATACCCATACCATGCCCGGGCATACCCATATCCATAGGCATACTCATACCCATACCTTTACCCATATCCATGTTCATAGGTATAGGAATCGGAATAATAATCTTTGTTTTCTTCTATTAAATCCGAATAAAGAAATTCATTTCAATATTTGCGCCAAAAGTGATGGAAGTAATCAAAATATCAGACCTTAAACAGTGATAAAAGTGGAAGAATATCCTTAAGTTTCTTCATTAACTTTTTCTTCTTCATGGCTGCCGCCGGTTCTATATATGTGGTGATCATAATTATCTCTAACAAGAGTAGAGACAAAAAGAAGAGTCCTGTCCTACGACTTCGACACAACATTTTTTTATAACAAAAAGTGATTAAAAATAATTAAAACTAAAACCAATTCAAAGAATTTTATATCATTTTTTTTTGTGAACAAAAAAACAGATAAACACTTATGAAGACAACTGATGTGATGATGAGTTTGAGAGGTATGAACTTTCACTGAGAGCCCACACACTCTTAAATACTGTTCGGATGTTATTCTGAGATCCACTTTCTATTCTGTGCTCTAAACACTCGGAAATACCAGTTATTGTCGAAACAATTCTTAAATAAAATTTATTTATTCTCTTTTTGAGTCTGAAATCCCACCTCTTATTTATGGGTCTCTTCTTATTATTCTCAAACACAATACTTTCTGACATATATTACCGATACAGTCAAAGCCCTTTTAATTGCATAAACTCATTGATCCAGCAACAAGTTATCGATCAATTTAATTGATAACAAATATTATCTGGAATTCAATTGTTTTAATGAAAAATAATGAAAAATAAAATTTATTTCAATTAAATAGTTTAGCGTTTTGTCATTGAAAGGGCATTAAATAGGTTCGGCCATAAGAAGTGTGGCCAGACCTTCAGCTCCAGGCTCGAATCTCTAGGTAAGGAGGCTAAACTACAGCCCAAAGTTGCGTATCGGATATGAGCTAAGCTTATTATAGGTGAGCGAAAAACTACTATTTATGTTTACAATTAAATATTGATTTATAATTTGAACTATGGTAACAAATTCTCCAATATTTGTTCTCTTCTTAAATAAAATAACTCATTAATAAAAAATGAACTATCACATTTATTAATTGGCATATTTGTGATTAGGTTTCCTCTTCATCAAAAGTTCAAAAAATTAATTAAATGTATTGAAAATGTTTAAAACTGTTTGGGATCTACTGAGAAATTTTGACAAAATGCGCAAGGTAATCTACCTAAACAAATAATTTAATAATTGAACTAAGTTCCACTCGAACTACGGGTCATTTTCAATTCAAGATATGGTTTGATGATAGCGATTGAGCTAATCATTGACCACATTATCTAATGGTATTTCTGAAAATTTGTCTGAACGGCACTCATAAATGATAAGTATGTTTGGCATTCATTACAATCATCTCTTGTATGATGAGCGATGATGAGGTCAACGCCATCGACGCAACACTAACACAATATTTGCTGAAACGATAGCAATGGTTAGCAATAGTTTAATAACTCATTACCTGAAATGCGGAGAATTTTTCTCTTCTGGTTATTATGTTTTAAAAGATGTCAAAAGTTATTTTTACTCAATAAAAGAGTTGACTTTTCCTCACATTTCCTTCACATCCAGACCTAAACACATAAACAGTTCCGAAAATAGTAGTCTTGTCTTCCAATTGATTTAAACAAATATTGTTTTCAATTATTTATTACTCGTTTTATTGGACACTAAGACAGTCAATAAATGTATGCCTAATAACTCTTCGGTCTTAAAAAACAGCAAATTGTCAGTCGTTTAGCGAAAATTCTGGATTTAGTATTGAATATTGTATTGAATTTGTTGACTATATTTCAAAAGTAATTATAATAAACATAAAAATAAAAAGATTTCAAAATAAATGAAAGAATTTTTTTGTAGTTTTTCATCACTTCTTTTGAGAATAATATAATCCTTTTGAATAATATTTAAATTAATATGAAATTCAATTTTCAATATTAAAAGATTGTATACATTGAAGGCATTCAAAATTCACTTTCTTCTAAATATATACGAAGAGGTTATATATAAATCTGATTTTTAACATCAATTGAATTTTGAAGAGAAAATAATAATAAAAATAATATTACAAATAATAGCAGAGAATAAGAGATTCACTTTTCTATTGTATAGATTAGAAACGTTTTGCTATCTTTTATTAAAATTTTATTATTATGATTATCTTTCACATTTGAAAAGAGGTCCTATTATTTTACGGAACATCTCATTCATAAAACATTTCTTCTTTTCTTTGGTTTAATATTTTATTAATATTTTGCTTAAGATTTTTGATCACTATTTTAGATATTGATTTGAATTTCCGATTATTCAAAAAGACTTTTCATTTCATTTCTATTTTAAAAACATATTTCCAATAAAATTATTTTTACTTTCAAAACGGGTCTATTATTATCGATTTTTCTCATTGATCTTCGCTTACAAACATTTTCTGAACAATAAATGTTTGAATTTATTCTTATATTCACTGAAATTATGTCAAATTCAGGTATGAATTCATCAAAAACTAAAAATTGATTGAAAATTCTTTCTCCCATTGATTGAGAAAATTTTAAAATTTAATACTTTTTGTTATTAAATCAGGCATTCCTTCACTCATTGCCTTACAGATTGGCAAAAGATGTGCAGAATAGCCAATTTGAGTGCACTTCCTATTAATAGAGGTAAAGGAGTTGCTAATTATTTCTCATAATTTCCACACAAAAAGCTATTGAAGAATAATTTAAAGGAAAACTCATTTTTCATGCCATCCATAGTTCCTAATAATGTTTTACACAATTTTTATATAATTCCTCCTTTTTATTGGTGAATCTGCATCTGAATCGCAGTCTTGATTATGCGAACCAAATTTACTACAAGATAAATTACTTGTATTGAATAAACCCTATAATTTAATAAGTAGGCGCTATTGAGTTTTGGTCAATACTACAGAATATCTTCTCTTATACCTTCTTCTTCTCAATTAAAACAGTTTTTGATATATTTTTAGAATTTTTATTCAGTTTTTTATATAATTAAAAGTCTGTTATTAAGTGAATGAAAATCTTGTCGATGAGTCAGAAGTAATTACTTCACGATTTTTTTAATCGAGATATTAATAGTCAGCGAATTGTTTAATTGAAATAAACCAGAGTTTAAACAGGGATGAGCACCAATTGTAGTGCGGGTCTGGGTGTGCGTGAAATCTGGTCATTTGAATAACTTGAATATATATTGAAAAATTATGTGCAAATATACCATGAAATTAGTTTCGGCGAAATACAGGAAATTAAAATTTGACCAAAAACTCATTTGTAGTTATTTTTTATCTCAATTGTAAAAGACATGTATTGTTTGACGGGTATTGATAGAGGACTGTTGTGTTGTATGTTTGCCCATTCATTCCTGTTTTTAACATTCAATTATGATTTTATAACTATTTTCGACTCAACTATTCTATAATATATTATACTATAGTCTATAGCTATATATTTAATTAAGGGTTAAATAAAACTTAAATGAAAATTAATTCAAAATTATTTGAGTAAAGGATCGGATGTTCATTGAAATGAGTTTATAATTGAAATAAACATAACATTATTTGTTCTCAAAAATACTAAAAAAAAATACTTCAAAAAGAAAATGATTTGAATTACAATTATCTCTGATTTTGATGAATATATTTATATTAAATAATAGATTCTGAAGACTATTCGCAAACAAGTCTTACAACTGAACAACTCATCCATTTTTAAATCCAAATATTTTATTTTTAAAATTAGTTTTTACTAACAGTTAGTCACTTCAGCCAACCCTTCAGCGATCCTCTTCCAGCCAAAGAATCGTCACTGAATCAAATGAATGGCCATTAAATACAATTATCCCAATTTGGATAATATCTGATAAGAGGTGATTGTAGGCCAATCACAGACATTTCGTGCAATACATTGCAATACATTTATCACTTCCCGATTAATTTCAATTTTATTTCACTTATAAACTTATAATCACTCCATAAGTTGAAAGCTTACAAATAGACCAAATATAATATACCTGAATATATAAACCCTGTATTTCAGTAATTTTCCAATAAATCCTATGATTAGGTATTTCTCATAAATAACAAGATATTAATAAAAATAACGTTTTCTTCAAAATTAAAAATAGTTTTCAATTTTTTCAGCACTGATTCACATTCATTTGTAACACTGAAGAGCTCAGAACGGATTAAATGGATATCCTATTAAAATGCAAATGAGATGTCATCAGTAATAGCATCAGAAAAGGCATCACTAATCGAATCGTTCATAAATAGATTGACCAAAACATACGAATATTGAAACAATAGAAATGAAAGACAACTCTTTCTTATAATAACTTTAACTTTATTTTTAATAATTTAATCGTTTTTTACATAAAATAAAACAAAAACATTAAAAATAAATCGAAATACAAAATATGACAAAAATATATAGACAACTGTCCTCTGAATTAGAGGAGTGGGCGCAGAGATATGGCGAATAAGGCTACGAATTGAGGATCTGTTTAATGACTTAAAGAGTGGCGCCGTTTAAGACCCGAAACAAAAAACAATTGAGTGATAAAACGGCACAAACTTTGTGCGAAACTCAGCTCTAAATCAATGGACAGTTGTTTTGGATTTTGATTTAAATAATAACAAAACGAAAGGAAAGGAGAGATTTGTTGGAAACCAATACTTACTGAATAAAGAGAAACAAAATCAAGAGAATAGAAATGTGGGGACAATAGTGATGGCCGGTCGACAAGTGGACAGTTGTTCGGTGCGTTCGCTATCAATACTAAGGTCTTCGTCGGACTCTAACCAAAAGTATTTGTCTTTTCTATTATTTCTATTATTAGTTATGTTATTAACGACTGTCTGTTCGATAGTCTGTTCAATATTTTTGTGGTTATTATTGTCGATAAACAACGGATTGGAATCAGTTTTAAATTGATTATCGTTTGAATTGGAAATGGCTATGAATTGAGGTAAAGAGTGGTCTGTTTGGTTTGTTAGGCACTGGTTTTCACTTTGGTTACAACATTTGTATGACTTTAAGGACTGTTTGACACTTTTTTGTGACTTTTTCTTAGTTTTAGACAAAGTCTTAGTTTTGTCTCTCTTTCTAACGACAAATAGATGTTTGAGTTTACACTAAAAGTACAGAAAAATCGTTAATTCAGTCAATAATTGCATTTAATTCGAGAAAACAATCGGTTTCTCACTAATGGCCGGACAGACACCCGAAGAGAGTGAGAAACTCTCTCAGAGAAGGGGCGCAGAGGACTGTGGGATAGACTATTGAATACAGTATTAAACAAATCTATAATTAGTTTAAGACTTATTTGAAAAGTTGTGAAAACGGGTCGTCTCTTGCGCTACATCTGTGGGCAGCCGTTCCTCTTAAGGCTTTTGAGGAGTGACTCGGAGTGAGAACAGGACTGTCTGGCCATTAGTCAGCGAATCGATGTCGGAATACCTGATCCCCTTTCGGACAAAAGCCCCGATTGAAGTGTCGACAAATCTGAGCGTCTGATCCAACATTGATGTGACGGTACGGACACTGATCGACATTACACCGGCCCTCGAGATAGTACTGACAGACGGGCATCGAATTGAGCGGACGATTCTCTCCCGTCTTCTTCATCCTCTTCCTGACAATTGGGTCCACTCTTTGGCTCTTAATTAACTTAAATCTCGTTTTGTTGTTAACTGAAGACAATTTCAACCGTTTTTTGCATTCATTTGATTTAAATCTATTATTAAATCTATTATTTAATCTGTAATTAACGCTATTTGTGCGAAACTGTTTCGCTTTTAACCTCTTCTTCTGGAACTGTTTCTTCAGTTTCAGATAATTCAAGAAATCCCTGAATTTCCTAAACTTATTGTAATTATTGTATCCGTTATTTGTATTAAATTTATATCGATTTAACAATTGTTTTGCGATACTATTAATTGTATTCATATTTAACTATAATTTTATATATAAATTGTTTTTCAATAAAAACTTAATTTAAATAAAAAACTATTTTTAAAATAATTTCAAAATACATTCAAAAACGCATTTTCTCTGGAAATGCACTCAAAATAACACAAATATTATTAAACTATTAATTATTTATTATTAATATTAATTACTATTATTACTGAAGAGCTGTAGGGATGAGAATTGCAATCAAATTAATACTTAAATTGAGTTTAAAACCAAAATTAAATCAATTTTTAATTCAATGTATTTCACAATTCAATGACATTTTCCTCATTAGGCCTCCATTGGTGTTAAGCCATTCACTTATATCGTAAGCCATAAATCTATTGTAGATTTAAAACCCGTCTCTCAAATCAATAGCAGAGTAAACAATAGACAGCGATAGCGCATACTTTCTAAATATGTGACCCCTTTTTGTAATGTAGTTTTTGAACACATATTTCGTCAATTTTAATCATATTATTTTGTTTTCTGACATCTGTTGTCATTTCAGTCAACTTATTAATGAATGTGAGAGAGAGTTCCCAATAGCAACTTCCCGTATTGAAGGAAAGTTATCTTGTTCATCTTCAATGATGATATGTGGAAGTAATCGGGAATTGATTGAAAAGAGCGCCTAATTGTTGGCCAAACTCTGGTTCAACTAATTATAACTTATATTTGAATTTACGCTAAAATAATATGAAAAATAAGGAAATAATTTATTTGATTAATATATGAATGGATTAAAGAATAAATAATTTAAAGAATAATTCACTTAAATTCTCAACATTTTTGCTGATCTTTTCTGTGAATATAAATATTGATTATTATTATAATCACTGTTTTCAGTGATTTTCTCTTCATTTTGGATGTGTTTGTGTCGACAATCATCCAAAGGAGGGATCGAAGCGCTCTTTCCCTGAATCCTGAGCTGAGTGTTTGGGTTCTGTATAAAAGTTGAGATTTGTTGCGGGGATAACATTATCTGTCCGTTTGAGAACGAAATGGCCACATATGGATGTCCGCCTAACGAGACAACGGTTGGCGGTCCATTTAGTGTGATATGTGTCGGGTTAGGTTCAAGAGGTGGCGGAACAGCAAATTGTTGTACTTGTGGAGTTCCGATATTAAATTGTGGTGCTGGTGGTGGCGGTCCTATTTGCAATGGATTGGCTGATTGACCGTTCACTAGTACAGGGGGTCCATTCGGTGGTAGAATTATCTGCGAACCAACAGTAGAAAGCGTTGGGTGATTGACAGGTCCTGTCAGAGTCTCCGCCTGAGCAGATGCTACTAATGTTTGAGATCCAGCGGATGCCAATCCTGCCTGTGCTCCAGCACCTAAAATCTGTGGTCCAGCTAAGGTGCCGGCATCAGCCCCAACATTTAGGCCAGAGCTGTCGACTGAAATGCCAGTTCCAGCGGAAGCGCCAAAATTATTACCTTCACATCAAAGACACAAAATTAATGGAACTCCTAATACATTATTTGAAAAATTTAAAAGTACCGCCAAATCCAGCGCCGGCTCCCCCTCCGATATTAGCGTTGAGTCCGTCTTTAAAGTAATAAAATTCAAAGTTAAGGAAATGTCTTAAGTTTTTAAGTGATATATAAAGTGAGTCATATATTATAGACTTACTGTTATCTAAATTAAGGCCGAGTGTGGGTCCGGCAGCAAAACTAAAAGGACCCAAATTCAACTGTGGTATCGGTATTTGTGGCAAATGTATTGCAGGCAATGGCAAACTGATAGGAAGGGTAGGTATGTTTGCAGGAGTCAATTGCGGCGAAGGAGGTCCACCCAATTGTGGAAGGTTAAGGCCCAATGGAGCTGGAGCTGGAGGTGGTGGCAGTGCTGGAGGAGCTGGTGGTGGAGGTGGGGGTGGGGATAAAGCTGTCTGTGGATTTTCAATAGGAGTTCCCAATACATAAGGACTCGATATTAACAAAATAGTTGTGAAAACTTTACAAATACTAAACATTTTTATAACTTTTCTTCAAATAAATATTTAATTGAATTTCAAGCGATAATACATATAAAACAGTTTTCTCAATGAATAAAGTGATTGATATCGAACTCAGGTATGAAAATGAATAAATAATTTTCAATTGTGTCCAGTTTTAAATCTGGCAAATGAGGAAGTGGTGGTTATCCAATCATAATTGCTATTCACTGGATTAGTGGTACTTAAGATAAATACGAGAAAAGGATATATTTAAGGAATAGCCTAATCCTCTTCGGTTTATTATATTGAGCGGAGTATTAGTCTACTCGATCTCCATTCCCTCCATTATGACTAGGACTGCATTGAATAAATGTTCCGGTACTATTCCCTATTAATTTTAAGCTAGAATTTTAGGCTTTTTCTCAAATATCAACTCATTTATTATATCCTTCAACTAATACACAGATTCTGAAGAATGTGATTCATATATAATAGGAATGTTTTAACTTAAAACTTGAGTTATTTTACTTTTTTGTTTTATAATAAACATTAAATTAGAGACAATTTTTTATTTTGTTTTAAAAATCTTATTTTAATTATAAATTAAGTTTTTAATTGATCTATTCAATTTATTAAATTATAAAATTATAATTCTTTATTAATATTGTTTAATTTTTAATCCTAATTTACTTATTGGGGATTTATTGAGGAAATAGTATATTTTTCTCCAACAATTTCTGCAATTTCTATAACTTAGAATTGTTATTCTATTGGGAATCAACGCATTTTCATCAATTACATTGGTTAGATTGGATGAGAATCAAGATAATTATTTCAAAACACAAATATTGTCGTAAACTAAATGTCAATAATAAACTACCACTGGATGACACTTAACTAGATGTGGAATAACAAGAATATAGTTTGAATATAAGGATGAAATATTCGTATTTTTATTTACATTTGCATTTCACTTACATCCAGTTTTAACAATCTTGATAAGAAATTTTTAAAAATATGAGTAAAGTCCTAATACTTACTAATTTATGAAATAAAAGTTACAAAATCGAAACGAGAGACAAACGGAGACCGCTTTTTGCCGGACTTTAACTTCTCGTCTTTTGAATAGGATTTCAGTGATTTTGTCTTCACTTTTCATAGAAAAAGTATTTCTATAAATATCTAAGACATGAAGACATGAGATAATAGTCTTGTATTCAAATTGTGATAAAAATTGAAGAAAAAAATTGAAATAAAGAGAGAAAGAGAGCTCTACTTAATGATAGCAGAGGAAGGAAAAGGAATGGGTCGATGCTATGGTAGTGCAAAATTTAATGCAAAAGCAATTAAAGCGATAAAAACCAGAGATCTTTAGTCAAAGTCTGGTTTATGTCTTCGGCAATGTGTCAAAGCATAGGGTCTGTGCGATCACTGATTGAGCAATTGAGGCATTGCAACGCACAATACATTTCAATACAAGTCTTTTGCCCATCGCTTACACTAATACATTAGGAGGTCCCCCATTGCTAATTAAGCCTCGCAGAGAGGGGAGGAATGGGTCAGTTTCTTTTGGGTGAGGGGACACTCGAGATTACAGGAGCGGTATGTATGACAAGAGAAGAAACCCCAGTAATAGACCTCAATATGAGTTATCGTAAAAGACTTAATTTCTAATTATCGATATTTCAGAGTTGTTTTAGTGGGAGAGGTCACAGACCTGTGTCATCCCATCGTTGAGTTCATTAACGACAAAAACGTTTTTTAATCCTCTAATTAGTGTTGAATGACATAACATATAAATATTTATCGTCAAAACGCAAACTTAATTATCATTTATATATCAAATCTATGTTTTTCTCAAATTATCGTTCGGTTATTCGGGGTTCTTATGAGCACAACATAAACTTTTTTACTCTTAGCCCTACCCATACCCAATTTATAGCCAATTTGGCCATAACTCTCACAATAGTTCACTAATTGGCACCAAATATAACAGAAAAACCAAATATAATGAACTTAAAGAAGGAACTATAAAAGAACTTGATATGTTTCAAAAATCATAAATTATCGATTGACTTTGGGTGATTCTTGTTAAAATAATTGGTGATTGATCATGCTCATTCTTTTCATTTGAAATTAAATGGAAAAGTGAGTTTGGATTTCAAAGTTTGAAATTCAAACTGGTTAATTGAGGAATCAAATAGTTGAAAACATTTGAAAAAAGATACTAGGTGGTAATGCACTCGTATAGCTCGTGGTAGACAGTTGTTGGTAGAGGGATCTCTCGGTTATCTCTTGCTTATCAATATTTAGTGAACTTTTATTTGTCTCAAACTTTTTCGATGACTTTCAATACTACGATATATTTAGTGTTAAATGATTTGAGACTTAAATACAGTTATTCTGTATTTTTATGTGTTGTCTTTGAGGCGTTGCTGAGATCAGTGACGCGCACAGGACTTATGCCTATCATAGGATAGGGTGCGATCAGCTCTAGTGTTAGGTCACAGCTAAAAGATTTCACTAACTTTTGACAAACTCTGCACAGAATTTCTTAAAACGCATTACAGACTATGAGAGTCACAGATATCTCGACCGATGATCACTGAAAACAGCACTTCATCTGTCAGAGAGTAGTTGTTTTGTTTTGTGTCCTATTCTGTGCACTCGTTTGTGAAACAGAAATATGGAGATCGGAGACGAAACGGTGTCCACTACTAAGAAGTCCGGATCAGGCATCCGAAGAACAGAAAAGCCTCCCTATTCTTACATAGCTTTGATTGTGATGGCTATACAACAGTCCCCGACTAAGAGATTGACTTTGAGTGAAATCTATACGTTTTTGCAGCAAAAGTTCGCATTCTTTAGGGGAGCATATCAGGGATGGAAGAATTCTGTGCGACACAACCTATCCCTAAATGAATGTTTCATTAAACTGCCCAAAGGAATCGGTCGTCCCGGTAAAGGCCACTACTGGACAATTGATCCCCAGTGCGAGTATATGTTCGAAGAGGGCTCATACCGACGAAGGCCTCGTGGCTTCCGACGCAAATGCAATTTGAAATCATACACCCCATCAGCCTATCCATACCCGTGCGTACCGCAGCCATACACCTATGATATGCCAGTAAGCGCTACACCTCATCCATACACATCGAGCCCTCCCGCGCCAACTGATGCCTATCCGCCGGAAACTATGGCTAATTCGTGTATAACAACAACGATCTCACAATCGTATTACAATCCCTCTGGTAGTCCCCCCTCTTCTATCATTTATACGGCTGACACAATGGCCCAAAACACATGCATAGTCGCACCCCCTCCGCCCTCGACAACAGCCTCCTCTCCACCCCCTTCTTACTACAATCCATCGCCAAACAATTGTATTTACACCACCGAAACATTGGCCAACTCTGCAATTGTTCCGACATCGACGACAACTTCATACTATAGTCCATCACCAAACGGACCGCCACCACCGACAGCTACAATGCTATCATTGGCGAGCAATGCGTATCTGAATGCACTCAATCCAAATGATTATAAGCCGTCATTTGGTCCGTCATCGCCGGCACAGCAAGAGATGTGGCCGCCAGTCATGACTTCTTATTACTAAATACTCTTAGACTGAATATCGAGTGTAAGACATAAGACATTATATAATCTTTTGTTTCGATTAATAATAAAATTAATTTTTTTCTAATCGTTTATTGAAAGTCATATTCTGTGCAAAATGTATGAGTCATTGAATTGAATGAAAGAGAGACCAAAGTTTTCAATTGAATTCAGAGACTAATCGCACTTTTCTTCGAAAGTATATTTTATTACAGAATATGGTTGTGTGGAGAGTCGTTCCCCCTCTCGATGTCTTTCTGTTTCATCTCATATACGGCATTGCATTCAGAGATAAAGTATTTTTCGAGATAACTATGCAATTGATTAAAAGTGAACGCATCTATGAATGTATGTATGTTTGATATGTATGTATAAACTCTGGTCTCAGCAAAACTAACGGTTCATTAGACTCTTCGGCACTTCTAATGACAGGACTTTCGAGAGAAATCTGCAGAAAATCTAATAAATGTTTTTTTCAAAATAAATTAATAGCCTTTCGATTGTCTCTCAGTATTCAAAGGTCACTGAAATACGAATATCACAACAAATGTAATAAAATATTTGTAAAATTCAATTGAATTCAATTGAAATTATATTTTAAATCCATTTCTATTAAAATAAGAATAATCTGTAATAATATTCAAAAAAGTTTTAAATCAAATAAAATTAAATAAAATGGAAATATTGTTAAAGCATTAAATGACTGCACATTGAATTGATTCAGATATGATCTGATAATTATAAAGGCATCCAAATTGGGATTATATGGTCTGTAAGACGAGATTCTCTAATTGAATGTAAGAGAATACTCGCCCTAAACAAACATAAACTAATATTATAGGACACCCATTTAATAAGGGCACAGGTCTGGCACTCTTTTAGTTGACTTAATCTGAGCCCAAAAAAAAACAGATTTCAGACAAAAATTTATGACAGAATGGATGTGTGCTGGTATTGATGCGAAAGTGAGGAGGGGGTGGAAGCGGTGGAAAGCGCTCGAGAGCCAGAGTCAGCGTAAAGTACGAGTCGGAGGTCTGTTCTCATTTGCTTCCTCATCATTAGCGGTCTCGGATCAAAGGGATGCCAGTGTTTGTGTTTGTGTGATCGCTCTGACTAAATGCGTGTAAAGTTTATTCTGGCATTTGCTAACAGCTCTCCTATCTATCTATCTGTGCCTTGTCTTACAATGTGTTTCTATATACCACATATACCAGGGCTTTGTGTATATCAACGCAAACGTATTTCTCTCTACAGAATCGCAAATAATTCTTTCCTTTTCTTTTTGAGGCACTTTTGGAGCTCACCATCACTTTCCTCGCTATCTATGTTTTCTTCACTTTTGCTCTCAATCTCTCGTCTTCTTCTCCACCGTTGAGTTATTGCTAGTGAACTATGATTTAAAGCCCGTATCCTAAACGACATGGGAGGCATCCCAGAGCACTGCCTCACACATACCAACACTTTTACAGACCATTTCTAATCTATAAAACTGTTTGTAGTGAAACAGACACTGAAAGCCACAGACATTCAACAAATTCATTACTGTTTTCTCGCATTCAATTAGACTCTGGTTTCGGACACCATTTGAATGCATTTTTACTTTAATTGCATTAATCTGTAGACAAATCGCATCAACTTTTTAATGGATAAATGCTTTTAATTATAATTAATAGTTTTGATACTAATTTTAAATTCAGAGTAAATTCACTTTTTGTCGGAATCTCTCACATCCTTATGCTCTGAGAAAGTGCACTATTTTTCTTGTTTGCGATCTGAACAAACACCAGCTGCCTGTCCTCCTTTCCTAATGCATTAGTTCAAGAATTTAGCTTAAATTCAATACAAAATAACTCATTTAAATGTAACCAAAAATTTGTTAATTCAGTTCAGGAAATAAATGTTAACTTATTTTCTGCTTTTCTTTGCAATAATATTAAGTATTTTCGCTCAAAACAAACGACTTTTTCATCCTTTGGTAAAAACGAGTGTTAATTATGAAATGCGTTTAAAAACATGGCTTTAGTCGAATTCCAGTCAACCATATGCTCGATACTATTGAATCCGTTATTATTCTTGTGATATCAAAATTCTTAAACTTTTATTTTGGGAGAATTTGGTCTTAAATTATAAGGCAATCAGTTTTATGTGCGTTTTCAGCACTTATTACTCAAATGTTTGAAAATAAGTTTTAAAATTTTCAGACAAACAGAAGGTTTTGAAACATTTAATGCTTGTGGTGCTGAGGGGGGTCCACATCTACAATGTATTACAAATTCAAGAAGAAACACCAAATTTTAGACATAACCTACTAATGGATTCCCTGTGGTTTTCGAGTATTATTGGCCTAAACTTTTCCAAACATGGATTCATTTGCTGAAGAATTTGCAGACAAAAAAAACATTTTAACCGTTTCACACCATTTACAAGATTATTTTAACTTGACATGACAAGATCACTTTACAAGAATTGATCTAGAGCAGATTCGGTGATTCAGATTAAATAGTTTGTTGAAATTCTTTAAGATAACATCAAAGGCTTGTCATTTATGGCATCATTGGCTCAATTCTGTGTATATTTTTTAAAATCAAAGAATATTCGGAATTATTTGTTGATTTTTGGGATAAGTTTTTTCATATAAATAAAGAATTAGTCCTAAAAATAGAGCCAAAGAAGTGATACGATATTGAAATTAAATAAACTATAATTTGTGAAAGAATTTAAAATAGAATCGTTTAGTTTACTAATAAAACATTTGATTAGAGAATATCTTTTTTTGATACAAATTTTTGTTAAATCATATGTTTGTTGTAAGTCTTCTCAATTGAAACATTTCATTAAATATTCATCAAAATTAATGTATAAATAAAAATGAGTTTATATTTAAAACTATCGAAAACTTTTAATACAAAGTATTCACAATTGAAGTGCTTTAGTAAAGCCTTTACTATTAGTTTATTTATTTTTGTTTATTTCAGATTTTTCTCTAATAGAGCTCTATTTGAAAAGACTTTTCTTGTTCATTGTATTGGAAGACGATATCGGTTTACAAGATCTAAATATTTATAGGTTTCATATTTCATAGTAAACCTCAAAAATTTATAATATGTATAATCGGTTCTAATATTTTCAAACAAATTCTGTTGCAATTGATTCTTGTTTATAGTTTTTGGGCCGAAATTATTCAACAAATTGAATAACTTCTCAGGAATTTAGTCACCATTTGTTTCTTGTTAAATGCGTATTACACTTCTGCCCTAAAATGGAGTCCTATTACTTTTTTTTGTGAAGGTAGTTTAGGCTTTTCTCGTTTTATACGCTATCGCACTATAACTTCTTTACCCCCATTCCGTTATCAATATATTTTTAGCCTGAATTATAGGTCTACTCAAATGGTTTGTCATATTCTCTGTTTCCAAATTCCCTCTTATCTGATATGAAATACTATTTTTTTTTTGAAGGCTTTCAAAGAAATCAGTGATCACTGACTCTCGGATTCCAATTGAAATAAAAAACCAATTATTGAATATCAAAGGGAGTGAACGGCAAACCATAGGAGAGGACCGGAAGAAACAAAAACATCCATCACTTGTAATCAAATGTTGTTAAAGGAGAGCAACAAATGTTTTAAAACTTATTTTTGTTTTTTGTAACTCAAAGGCAATAAAAAATGCATTGATTTTCAACGCTATCACATGTTTTTGAAAAAGTAATTTCTGTTTTCTCAAGGATTGTAATGCGATATAAGTTTCATATCTGAGGAAAATATTTCAATAAATATGAAAATCAGTTATTTTTTCCAATCAATTGGTTCTCAGAAAAAGTGAAAAAATGATTAAATCTATGGAAGAGACGACTCTTTTCATGGAAGAGACAACAAAATTGGTTTCGATTTTTAATTCTTGCGATAAATCAGTGAATATTTTCTCGAATTTTGTGCTAAATTTAAACCAACTTTTTTTCAGAGAAAATCACTTCAGATATCTGTCATCTTAAGGGATAAGTGTATGATCTGTGAGTGTATTTGACTCCACAAATGTTAAGCAAAAATTGATTAAAAATCTGTTTTGAGTTAATGGTCTCAAAGAGTAGTTGTCAGATGATATCTGTGCTGAAAGACAGTTATGGCCTAAAAATGGTTTTTGATATGCATTTGGTCTTAAATGTGGAGAAATCGTTGAATTCTTATCACTCATGAGTTACGACCTTTACTTCAGATAACTTCTGATAAGACTTTCTTTCAATGGATTTCTTTATTTTTTTAAAATTCATACTAAAGTTCTGCAGACATCTCGACACCAGAGGAATCACACCATCTGTTGTGATGAATATGTGTTGAGTCAAATACAAGTCGTTAAACAGTTCTGCTCCAGAACTTTAGATGGCAAACATGAGCCCGGAGTCAGTGCCCGCACCACCAGTTATTTATAGACCAAACCATTGGATAAGAGATTCATTCGGAGAACACATTATTAATAGACTATAGACTCAGTTAAGGCTCTGGAAAAGACTTCAACCAAATTTTTCCAGTATTTTGTCAGATGAGCCGTCACTTACATAGTTGAGACATACTTTAATACTCGATCTCAATAGTTAACCTGTTATTTATCCTGGTATTGCTCAGTCTTGAACTATCATTGAAATCTTATCCTATACATGTATATCCCATATATTTTGATGTATGGCTTTTGAGAATAATTTTTGGCTATTTTAGAGTTGAATTGCCATTGAACTAGCATTGGCATTACCTTGGATGTTATCTTCAATGAATTATTAGTTACATAATTATATGAGAGGCCATTAAATGAATAAATGTTCTCAAAAGGACTTTTCAATCGTTTGGAAAGGGGTAAAGTTCTCAAACGTGAAGGTTCTGAACAATATATGTCTTAAACCTGAACACAAATAATTTGAGACAAATTAAAAACAGGAATTTTTAGGACTTGTAAACTGATCTATCATGTTTTCCAATTGGCTTTTCTCGCAAATTATAGCGAAACCTCAAAATGCAATTATTATGGCAACAAAATTCATATATAAATACCACCCACGAAATGGTATGGGCTATAAAATTCAAGTATGGGTGCACATCATTATCTTGAACATTCACGTTCAGCCTTCAAATTAAGATAGAGTTATGTGAAGACGTCGTTATTCTGAGCAAATTGTAATATTTGACCAAAAAATTAGTACATTTTTACAAATTGGAGAAATTTGAGAAAAAAAGAGCCAAAAATGTATATTTAATATCATATTTAAATACTTTGCGTTTTTAAGCCTCTTTTCAATGCATTCAACACAAGACAACACATAACAGCTTTTCGTTTAAAATTAGAAAATAAGTGATTTTTTGGCAAATTTTTGACTCAAAAGAGACTAATATTTCTGATTTTCTGCTTAAAAGTGACTTAATTTTGATTTATTGACTGAATTCCTCCAATTTGTTAATCAATAAAAGCGATGCACAAAATAATTAGTTATAATTTCAAGTGTTTCAGCTTTTTAGTGGTAATCTTGCTATTTTCAATTGCAAAATTAAGCTAACTAGCATATTTTTTAGGCACAGATAATTTTTTTAGCCAAAAATATGATTTGATTTTGGTTCACAAAAATTTGGATCTATTTAGCTCTTTGTCATTCACTGCTTAGGAATTATATGAACAGAGTTTTCACTTTTTCTGATGAGTCAGCGATTGTTAAGAAGAGTAAAAAAAGAGATAATCCCTTAAATTGTGAGAATCGCCTCAAAAATGACAACAAAAGGAATGAAAAGAATTTTTTATCGAAAGCTTTACTAAATTTTTTTCTCAATTTAACCGAATTTAGTGAATGTTTTTCAGTGATAACAATATTTGCGACTAAAATATTAATTCAATGGCTTTCCATACATATGGGAAACAGATGTCTTATACTCTTGAGATGATGAAGAAGAAGAGCACTATTCTGGCAATAATTTATCAGCGCTCGAGTAATAATGCAAATAACCCTTAACTTTGGCACAAAAATTCGCCAAAAATTGATTATTCGGAATGAAATGATCCTCTCCTATCCTCTGCTGTCCTGTGCTATCGTTAATCCTATGCACACTAACACACAGTCAGTATTGTTTCCACCAAAAAGTCGTTTCAAAATTAATTTGAAAACATATGAGAAATGAATTAAGTTTAAGAGATTCAGAGATTCGGCAAAAAACTGGAAAATTAATTATATTTTTGTATTCGTTTGGCATATGATTTGTTAAGTATTCTACAGATGTGTCGCTTCACTGCAATACTCATTCAATTATACCAAACATTGAGTGAAGATCACAACATTGAATGCATAGATCATCTATCTATCTATGCTATCGTGATATACAACATATAACATATCATGATATATCTAGGTGATTGAAAGCAATAGATTTGTGAGTGAAAACTATTTGCGGCAAATATTCATTGACGACGACTTTCACTGATATATGAGTTAAACAATTCAAAAGAGTATTTTTGACTTCGAGTCAGTCGTAAAATATATTTATTTGACTCCGGAGTGAAATACAGTGAAACTAATTAGTGGTTTTACAAAATTACTAGTAAATCAGTTCCTGACCCATAAACTCAGCTCTCGCGAGAGAGAGAGAGAGAGAGAGAGAGAGAGAGAGAGAGAGAGAGAGAGAGAGTCGTGTTACAGTTAGCCATAATAAAATTAAATGTGGATAATTACACGCATATTATCTGTTGTGGTTTTTCAATGAATACTCAATGAATGAATTGAATAAAGAATTTCTGATTTGATTTCAATTATTGGTAGACGAAAGTTGTGCTCAACTTTGATGACATCAAACCCAAATTGATTTACGATTAGTAATAAAAGTATGCAGTTGTTTAACATGCTTAACACGATGCTGTATTTTAGGCAACAGAACAGAACATGGTCATATAGTCAAATAGCTCAGTTAATATGACTCCGGAAATATATTAGTGACTCTTATGAGACAGTGATTTGTTGTTTAGCGCACTATTAGTTTTGTGGTCTTCTTCTCTGTCTTTTCTGTTCTGAACTTTTCTTTGACTACACTTTGAAAATAGAAATATGAGTTTCAGCAGAAGAGTCGGCACTTTCAGGCATTTTCACGGCTTGTTGTGTATGTCGTCATATGTAATGTTAGACTACTCTCATGAATGTCTTTTTGTGTGAAAACTAACGAAAAATCTTTGCCTCAAATTTTTTTCTTCACTTTTCTCTCTCTTCTCTTTTTGAGCCCTGAGTGACAAATGTATCGGTGCTCTGAGAAATTGTGTTTGACTTTGAGTGAAATGAATTTGGCAAAACTAATCAATTTAATTCGGATAAAAAATGCACATCCATAATGTTTGACACTTCTTGGTTTGTTCCCAAACTGGAGAAAAGAGATGATAGCAATGATCTCTCAAATAAAAGATATATTCATAAAGTTTTATATATTTTGTGATTATTGATCGGTTTTAGCGACATATATGTGCCATCACTCACAACATCCTCAATCTATGTGAGGAACAGGCGATAGCCACGAAGGAGAGCCCATTTCAGGCATTTTGGACCAACAAATTCACTTTGAAAGCCATCCCATAGAAGAGCTAAACATTTGATTTGAATCTAAAAATTCAAATAAAGGCTGAAATGAAGTAATATTTTAGTCATCCAATGGGAAAGTAAACGTTTATATGTGAGTGGGAGACGTCTTGACTGATATCCTGGTCATTGTTTGCGGCAAAGATTCAGCAAAAGTTGAATTGCATTCCATTTTTTGATGTTAGGGTACATTTAAAGCGAGAGACAGATGGATGAAGAAATAGAGGGAAGAGAAGAGCCATTCCATCAATTTTAGTGTTAAGTAAGATATCTTTGATGTGTTGTGTCTTAGTTTTCGAGTTGAGTTAAGTCGCGCGCAGGCCTTCACCGTAAGTATTGAACAGAACAGACGGAATGCCTGTCATTAATGCTGAATAGCGACCATTTTTGGCATAGACTGAGTCACGACGAGTGGCGAACAAGCATTGGATGTGCGCCCGTTAATGGGCTGTGACAAAAGGCTGTGCCCAACAACACAATTGCCACTATTTCCACAATTGCCTGACAGTATGGCAGTGCACATATTGTTCGCGTAGGCCAGCAGGGTCTACCAGCGCCCGCCGCCGAACTGCTCCAAACCATGCCTATAGTAAGCGCCCCATTAAAAGGCCTTTCGCTCAGAAAATGATTATTTGAATTTCTCTGACATAACATATATATATATAACTTATATATAATATTCAACTTTTATAGTGCTTTACGGACTCAATGTTTAACTTTGTTTGTGTTTTTAGCGATAAAGAGTGACCAAAACCAGAGCTCTAATAATAATAAGAAATAATAATAATAAGAGAAGATCGCAATCAATAAATAAATTGTCGATTGAATTGTTTATTACAAACAAATGACAAATCATTTAATTATTAAAATATTTGTGAAAACCATATCTAATGTTTGAATTCTGGGATAAACTCGAGTATAATATTCTATGTCTCTCAACCATTCATAACCGAAATTCAATGCTATGAGCGCTCTATAGTTTTGATGCCAACAAAAATAATAATATTGAAAATTGAATATCAAATCATAATAATAATAATACAAATAAAAAGCTCTTCTCAACTATTCTTATGGTGTGTTATGTGTATGTGTGTGTGTTTTGTGAGTGAAGAGTATCGCTTAAAATTTGATACACCTCTTCATTGATAAACTCACTTTAAAAATGAATTCATTAAGACATTTATGACTTTGTAATCAAGATATAAGACGTTCTCAAGAATTGAATGAAAATATAATTTTGTGATTCATTTTTTCTTCAGAGTTTCAGACTCTCCAACAGTTTTAATCCCAAGAATGCATCCGTTGTACGGAACCGAACAGAATTACTATCGCTATGGATATTCTAATGCCACTCATCCATCAAACTCCAGTATTTATAGTCCTTCCCCCACATCAGGATCATTGACGGCAATAACAGCTACCGGGCAATCACGACAACCGGGTAATGGTGTCTCTCCATATACATCTATGTCGAGCGCAATATCAATGAGACCTTTGCCTTATGGTCAGGCCGTGTCATACCCGACCAGTTTGACGGGCGGGTCATCTGGACCTTTGAAGGAGATGGTGAAACCACCATACTCCTATATAGCTCTCATAACAATGGCCATTCAGGCCTCGCCCGAGAGGAAGATCACTCTCAATGGTATTTATCAGCACATTATGGATAAATTCCCATATTATCGAGAGAACAAACAGGGCTGGCAGAACAGCATCCGACACAATTTATCGCTCAATGAATGTTTTATAAAAGTGGCCAGGGATGACAAAAAACCAGGAAAAGGAAGCTACTGGACACTGGATCCGGACAGTCTGAATATGTTTGACAATGGTAGCTTTTTAAGGCGGAGGCGACGCTTCAAGAAGAAGGACGCCCTCAAAGACAAAGAGGATAATAAATGTGGAAAAGATAAGCGACAAAATGCAAGCAATAATAATAATAACACAAATAACTGTCATTCAGCGTCTTCTCCATCCTCTACGTCGAGCCCTCCCGCGCCTTCAGATGTCTATTCACAGGAAACGAAGGCTAAATCGTGTTCATCCAAAGCCATCTCACAATCGTATTATAATCCTCGTCGTAACCCCTCTTCTATTGTCTATACGCCAGAAACAATGGCCCAAAACTCATGCATAGTCGCACCCCCTCCACCTTCGACAACTACATCTACTCCACCCCCGTCTTACTTCAATCCATCGCCAAATGATTGTATTTATACTTCGGAAACATTAGCGAACTCTGCAATTGTTCCGACACCGACGACAACTTCATACTACAGTCCATCGCCAAACAGCTGTATTTACACGACCGACTCATTAGCCAACTCTGCAATAGTGGCCACATCCACAACAACCTCTTACTATAGTCCATCACCAAACGGTCCAAACTGTCCGCCTGCGCCGACGGCAACGGCAACAGCGACTGCAACCATGCTTTTGGCCAACAATGCATACCTGAATGCACTCAATCCAAACGACTATAAGCCTTCATTTGGTTCGTCATCGCCGGCACAGCAGGAAATGTGGCCGCCAGTCATGACTTCTTATTACTAAAACACTCTTTGATTGTATATATCGGGTGTAAGGCAGGGATGGCCACAGAGGGTTAGGCCTCCTCAAGAAAGGCAAACCTTGAGTCTTACCCCTCCCAAGAATTTAGAGTTATTTTGGGTATAAATTGACAAAAATCGGGTTTAAATCCCATTTAAACTGAATTACATCATAATTAAGGGTAAAAATGCTATTTAGAGGATTTATTTAAAAGCCCAGAACAAAACGAATGATTCAATCTGACCCGACCACTCCCTAGACCCGAAAAGTCAGGCCATCCCTGGTGTAAGGCATTAGATAATCGTTAAAAGGGAGCTCAGAATGCATTCAAAGCAAAGGGATTTCACTTTTTGTATGATTTGATGGAGAAATTAATGCTTAAATTCATTCATGCATTGAATCATTCTTTGCTTAATTTAACGAAACATAAAATGAATAAATACTTTAATACTTTGTAATTAATAGTTGTATTTGAGATAAAAGAGAGGTTTTATCCCAAACTGCCATAAATGAGAAGACTTTAAACCTTTGAGACTCAAAAACTAAAACCACTAAACCTTTGACCAAATTATTCAAAACACGCATAAAATCCGTATTTTTAATAAGAGATACTAATTTCAAAAGATTTGAAGCCATGTATTCCGTGTCTGTTCTCTCTATTCCGTTCTCTGACTTTAATGCCATTCAATGTAAGACCTTTTTGAGGTGTTTTTTGAGCAAAATGTGAACCCAGTATTCAGTCGTACCATAAAAGTGAGAAAAGTTTTAGGTTCACTTCGGGAACAAAAATATTTGTTTTGAGAACTCAAACGGAATTAATTTAAAACTCAAAGTCAATCATTTATTTAGATTTATTTCACCGAAAAAAGTCTCAAATTGTCTGAAAAATGATTTTTGTTATACTCTTTTCAACTGAATTGAGTTTTTCTTAAACATAAAAAAGAGTTTTTCAGTTGAGTTCGCAACAGATTTTGCATTTTTTCCTGTCTTAAGCCTAATGTCTGGTGAAATAAGTCTAACGTTTATAAAACTCAATGAAAGACATGTTCTGAATGTACAGCACATCACACATAAGTCTCAATCATTGGTTTACTCTCTGGTGAATACTATTCACACAAAAAATCTTTTTGTATTTCTCTTTCACTTATTTCTCCTCATTTTTCTTCATCCGAAACAAGAAAATCTTCGTCTCATTAGTTGTGTATAATTCGAGTGAAAAATGAAAACCAAATGAAACCCAAATTCAGAGCAAAACCTTTTTTACGAAATAATTTCTTTTCGTTTTTGAAGTCATTTTGAGTTCAAAAAACACTTAATTTTTTTCGAGGGTTTAAGAAGTGGTGTACAACTGATCCCTAAATGGCAAACCCCAAGCTCTGTCAATCCTGAGCTTTGAGAATCGAAATCTGGTCAAGTGAGGGGTTTGGTCGCACAGCCAGCAGTGCTCTCCTCCGATAAGAGTGATCTCTAGTGCTGTGCACTACATTCAAGGCTTGCTGTAGACGGCATGCAAGCGCTCACTCACACTCACACACAGCCCTCTCGCACCGTATGCTGAGCCAAACCCCAACACTTGACCGGATTTGGATTTTCTAACGAAGTTAAGAGTATTGTAAGACTCTGTTTAGGTTAGGTTGGGTTCGGATCGCCTCCAAAACACTGAAATTCAATATATTCTTCTTATATTTGAAAGATAAATAGGAAATCAAGTTTTGGTTTGTGTAGGGCTCAGGACTCAGTAGGCTCAGGGCTCAGGTCAGATCAAGTGACGTTTTGTTCGTTTTTCATTTTTTTGATTGACAACTCAATATCATCCATCAATTGATCATATGGTGATCATCAATGGTATCATTCAATGCTATTTGATATTCATTAATATTCTCTAATTATTCGTCAATTATAGCAAAACATAAAAATAATGTAATAATTTTGTAAATTCAGATAAATTACTGAAAATATTAATTAAAATAAAATAAAAATTTATGGAAACAAAACAATTCTTTATTATTTATATCATTTGTTTTATGAATTAATTAATCAATTGATAATCAAATTAATTGCACCGTTGAAGACAGTCGAAGACAATTTTGATCGTTTGGTCAGATATTACATTGAATTAGTCTCAAGAATATTGATATAAAAGACAATTATTTTTATACTAAACGACAAAAATGTGTTAAAAGAGTCTACGATTAGATTAGAAATGATTTTATTGAGAAAATTATTTGTTTGAAGAATGTATCACTTCTTCTTGAGAAGCCTTCATCTGGAGGGCGGAACAAACATATAGGGAAATGTTGAGTCCATTTCACTCATTGTTGGATAATAACTGATAAAACTATTGGCACTACCATTGATTGGCTGCACATTATTGGCAATCAATGGGTTTTCACCGCTATTGTGGTGATGACTATTGATCGGAAATACGGGTAATGGCGCTGAACCGAAGAGTGAGGCCGGACTCACTGCATATCTGAGACGAGAGAGTTCTGAGAGAAGAGAACTGTTGTTAGATGTCGTTGTCGTCAACAGATTCTTCATATTCTGACTATTGATATAAGAGTGGCTCTCATGAAGAGAATCGGTGGAAAAGTTTTGTTTGTTTTCATATAAATTATCAAAATTAGAGTCAACTGATCGACGATTACTTTCATTTTGATTGTGAACAGGACTACAACTATTCATTATTCTGTCGATGGAAAAGGAGACCCCTTTCGGACTAATGTTATGATTCTTATTATAAAGTTTCTTAGCCTCCGATCCACTGAACGAATCGTTTGTATTATTATTTTGAATGAAATTATTGACTGATTTGAATGACTCGTCATATCTGATGCGTTTGATGTCCTCTTCTTCCTCTTCATCATCGATGACATCGTCATCTTCCTCTTCTACGACAACGATTCTGGCGTTCGCTTGTTTTCTTTGGTCTGATCCGTCTCTGGAATTGTTTGTTGACTTTGATCTTCTCTTTCGTCTTCTGAAGTTTCCGTTTTCAAACATCTCTTCGCACTTTGGGTCGAGAGTCCAGTAGTTGCCTTTACCGGGCTTTCCCTTCTCCCTGGCCACTTTTACGAAACAGTCGTTAAGGGATAGGTTGTGTCGAATGCTGTTCTGCCAGCCCTGTTTGTTATCGTGGTAATATGGGAACCGGTCCATAATGAACTTATAAATACCACTTAATGTGATTTTTTGTTCGGGTGCCGAACGAATGGCCATCGCTATGAGCGCTATATAAGAATATGGAGGCTTCTGGTGATGGTGTATGTGCTGATGGACTCCACCTTCTAAGAGACTACTAGCGGAACGATGTATGGCATCCGCCAATTCATAGTTATGGTGAGTGGCGTAAAGGTTTGGGTTATGTCTGCTCTGAGAGTATGGATTGAGTCGAGCGCTGCCGGTATTCAGCATAAGAGCGTCGACCGGATTGTTTAGCAAAGAATTGGCCATTGAATTGATTGACAGCTGTGTTGGCACTGATTGATAACTTTGATTGCAGTCAATTGCACTTAAATAATATGGTAATGACATTAGATTATGAGGAGATCTCGCTTTGAAGGACTCCCTCTATCTATGAGTTTGCAGTGAAGACAACTTCAATATTAAACTGATTCACAATTTATAAGTTTTTTGATATATTTGTCTCAAATATCAAATTAATTTCGGAGAACTTCTTGGAAACAAAATCAAAGGAAATGAATGAATGTTTTAAATGTTTTTCGTTGAAAACATATTTTGATTTTTGTTTACAATTTATTACTTATTTTTCGCACAAATTATTATCTAATCATAAAATGGTTGTGTTTTTCATAATTGTTATAAAAACACAAATAAAAAGTTTTTATATTTATTTATCGCGTAATAGTTGTCCTGATTTACGATAATATGGTTTATAATAATAATAATAATTTACTTATTATTTGGTTATCATTTAATACACAAATTGTTTTGCGATAATTAGTTGATTCATAAGAATAAAGGTTTTACGAACTCTTTTTCTTTTGAAGTCTGTTATCAACTGTTGAGGTGAAGTGTCTTATTTGTCATTCATATGAAATGAACTGAAGATTTGAGAGTAGAATCGGTTTTTATATGCACTCCGAGACAGTGACAGACATCGAAAGGACTAACAAAATAAAATTAAATAAAAATATAGTTTAGTTATTCGTCAGTCGAGTATTGCTTATAAACTAAACACAATATCAGTGGCAAAGAGTGGTTAAGAGTGATGAGAGTTGTGACAACTGTCTGATTGTGTGTCGATTCTGTAGATTCTGTCGATTCATAGACCGAAACAGAAGAGGAAACAAAACATTGAGAGAGAGAAAAGTTTTTACTACTTTTCTGAGGCAAACCTTTATTTGTGGATCAAATTATTTATCCACTTTAACAACGAGTTTCACACCCGGAGAGCACATGAGATGATGAGATGGTATCACTAGTGCTTTCGGTGCCTCTAATTTCTGTGCCCCCAACACATATAGGGATCGCTATCATAGCACTGGTATTAAAACTAATGTTTCCATTAGAACCAAAAGGTATATAACTTTGTGTTTTTGGTGTGAGATTCACAACATTTCAGATAACAGTGTTTCCACTCTTAGTCTTCTGTGCTTAGAGTAAAATAAACTTTTCCTATGCATAACATTCAGTGACTGCCATCGGCTGTATTAATACCAGAGCATAGGGCTCACCATCTGATAAATACACACTATAAAAGACAAATTATATATTGATATATATACGGTATATATCAATGTTTCCTTTCACACGATCCAAGAGAAGCGGCCTTTTGTTAGAATAACACATTCATCACAAGTTAAGGCTTGATTAGAATGAGAGAAGCGCTTCACCACCACATTGACAGCCATATACAGCACATCCACACATAGATAGTCAGAACATATATACATAAACTTCTGGCTCTTTCCACAACTGATCCGATAGTTATTTGAATTATAGCGCTATTACTCTCTGTATTAAACGCAATATAAACCACACATTAAATATATCTGTGATTATGGCCGGAGAGGTGTTGGTGCTGTGTTAGTGCTCATCACTGAAGAGCACACATCGACTTATGATGAAAAACACTTGATTGCCTCAGCCTAGAGAATCATATAATACGCTCAGCCATATAGTCAACACATACACACACTTTGACTGATGAAATAGATATAATACAAATACAAATACAAATCGTAAGCACATGTATGTTGCACTGGGAAAGAGACTGAGCTCAGGGTAAATATTATCCTGTTTATACAGTGGCGCAAATTCATAGTCGGATCGTATATAAACAACACTAGCAGTCGATTACAGGATGACTACTATCACAACTACTCCTCTATGAGTTTTTTTTGTGACTATCATTTGAGTCTCGAAAGCATTTAAACTGATTTTTTATTCGCTACAAAACACACTCCACTCATAAGATAACAGTATATATATAGTGAGACATCAAAATCAAATCAACCAAACAGTTATGAAAACACAAAATATATTTTTATATATATATTAGAGATATGTTTGAGATGTCTGTGCCATCCAATAGTCAAGTTCTGGAGATTTTGTCAGAACTTTCAGAATAGAGTCAGAATTGAAGTAAAAACTGTTTATTGAGATATACTTCGCGACAGTCAGTCAGTCAGCGAAGAAAAAACATTTTGAATACGTCTTCCACTTTGAAAGGGAATTATGAGACGACTATTACTATGAAAATAATACGTTTATAGTCTATGAAAGTTTGGGCCAATATTTTTCTTGAACCTCAACAGAGCATACATTGGAGAGGATCTATAAGACAACCATACGCTCCAAATGTTTACATTTTTTTACTTATTTTACTTTTGAAGCGAGAGGTCGATAGTGGAGGTCCTCATACAACGAGAAAATGTGATCAAATATAAACACAACAGTCAGTGAATAACCTAAACATATGAACACAAAAAAAGAAGAGATTTTCAGCGACAGATCCAGTCATGCCTTCCCTTCATATTAAGCAAAAGGAAAAAACATCAATTAGTGGCGTTGTTTTGCAATACATTCAAATACATCCAAAAGTCTGCGACTAATCAATGGCCACAATATATACAATCAGTCGAAGGATAGACTCCTTATCTTTATCTCAAATAAACCATTTTTAGGGAATTTTTCAACAAATTCTGAGTGAATTCGAATAAATGAATACTTTTCACTCTTGGCATCAATGGCTAAACAAATATGTTTAAGTGATGTTCACAATGGAGAGCACAGGTATGGCTGTGTATTGCTGTCAACATTTCAAAATTCAATGCCTCGACGATAACGAGATCAAAGAATGCTTTTATGGGAGAGAGAGTGTGCGGTGCAAATAATAGAATTAACAAGGCTATATTTGTTTGAATGACCACCCAGGCAGGATATGCCTATGAAGATAAGCCTAACTGTGCGCTAATGTTTGTTTTGACAGCTTTACTATTTTTTGCTTCACTCGATGTCTGTCCTAATATTCTATAGCTTTTGACACTACTTTTCACACAATATTCCAATAAAGAGATGTTTAGTCAAACTATTTCTCATTCATTACATTCATATCTAATGAATAATATCTATTGAATATTGCATTTCCTATTCATTCGATGGAAGTTCACTATCAAAGGACAGGACATGGATTTGATTGCCATATAATATCAGATATTTTTGCAGTCAATCGTCAATTAAATAAATATTATGTTTTGAAACCCATTCTAAGAGTATATATGAAAATAGCGTACAATAAACTCTTGTTATGTATAAGAATTAGTGACTATCAGACCATCGCTTCAGTTAACAACTAATATAAACACTTCTAAACAATTCTGCTGTCGATCTCTTCTATTGAAAATAAAACCAAAGGATGAGAAAGTAATTTAAAACTTTGTGAACAAATAGTTTATGATCACTATTGCCATCGCTGTTGCCAACACAATATGCACACCAATTAACATGAAGAGTCAATTTACAAACTAATTCCTACTATTGATTAATCTAACTCTGATATCGCACAGCATATTGATTAGTCATATCAACATTCACTAACCTTTTCTTCTTAGCTTTAACTCAGAGAATGTGTCATCATTACAATGATCACAATGAAGAGGCATTTCTATTGATTCAATCAATCAATGGTTGGATTCATCGAAAGTAATGGGAAGGAGACTGCACTGCATAACACTAAAGTCGTTCACATTTTGTTCATTAATCTTATATTTAAAACAAATTTTAAACAAATTATAAATCAATTTTTGAAACGATTAACGAATCACTTTATTTACATCTTTACAGCCATTAAAAGTCTAATCAGAAAATTCAGTCATTTTTATATCAGTTTTGATCTGAACTCACATTAAATCTTACGAACCATTGAAAACATTTAAAATGTTTTTTCAGAAAAATGGGAAATAATTAGCAAATGAATAACGAAAACATACTAACCTTTCTTCAAATAGATTGCTTACACACTTTTATTATTGATGATAGAGAGTGAGATTATCTTAACTCAAATCCATATTTATTTCCATTGGATTTATTAATGAGAAAAATTTAATCATTCAATGGTTTGAAGAACTTTTAAATGAAAGTTTTTGTTGGAGCTTATGCTGTGCTCAATGTTTATAGACGTGAATGTGTGAGCGATCGCTGTCTCACCCATTGATCAATGATCAGGGCAATGGAAAGGCAATGGAAAGGCAATGGAAAGGCAATGGCAACGCCAGGCAATTGCATGATTGCAGACTTTCACTCGAGACTAACATTTGAGCGAATTTTTAATTATTAAAAATAATGCGATTTTTGTTTAAGATTTCGTCAAAAGTGTAGACAAACCTCAAAATTAAATAAATAAATACTGGAATAGAGATGAAGAACGAGAGGAATGGGAGACGTATGGGAGAGGAATAGAGAGGAAGAGATGGAGTGAGAGTTAGTTAAAGCAAAAACACATATTAATCACAAAATTATAGTAAAGTCTCTGTTTTAATGAATTTATGTGTATTTTCTTCAAAATTTATGTTTTATCGGTTCAATTGTAAACAAAGATCTCTCCGCGATAGTTGAGGGTAGGGTTGGAGGGGGCCGACAGCCAAAGGGATACGCAATCGGTTTTTACAGCTCTCTTACAGTTGGCGACGAAAACAAACATTTGGTAACAAAACTAATTCCTTGTTATTTAGTAATAACTCTTTAGTTTTGAATAAATATTATATTTAAATAAGTTTTATATACATAAACAACTTCTTATCAAATCTTCAATAAACACAAGACATGAGTCGAGAAACTATTAGTTTAAGAATTTGTTGAGAATATATTCGACAAATATTTTTCTGTTTAATTACGAGGAAGTACTCCAATGCCATTCCCCACACATCACTAAAGAGGTCTTTCATTTGAAGACAAAAGTCTTGTTTAATTCCCCGTATTTTTAGTTTATGTCATATATTCTGGCGTTCATTGAATTGGCTTTAAATGGGATGTCTTTGTGTCGGAAATGAAAGCATTGATTGATTTTGAAAATATATTTCTGTATAAACCGTTTTAAATGTTTGTTTTAATTAAAACAGTTTTCTCTTTCATATCATTTGATCGAAAGTAAGACAAACATTAGATGAGTTCATAAACTATAAAAGTTTGTTAATTTATAACTCTATTTATTTATTAAACTCAAACATAAAATAGTTATCTCTTTGTTTATTAAATATCATTTCATATCCTCTGGAAACTGAAAACAAGTCTTAAAAATCAAATCAATTTAAAAGCGATTTCCAATAATTGTAATACTATTCCTCTTAATGCATGCATTTGTGCACATTGTGCATGGTAACATACATTGCCAACAGAGTGGTAACTCATCCAGAATTATGCGAATTTCACATAATTCTCGGGTAACTCAAAACATCGTCGCATTTGATCCTTTCCTCGATTCATTCATTGCACTCATTCATAGCACAAACATCTATTTGAGACTCATTTTGAGGGCATATCTTATATTTCAGACAACTTTCAAAACATGTTAAAAATGTAATCAATTTAAATGAATTTCTTGAGAAATCTCTTATAAAAGCGAAGACTTTATAATCAATTTATAAATATTTGACGACAACTGAGTGCATGACTTAACGACTTTAAAAATCCATTGAATCTATTCTCTCAAATGACTCCTATTTTATATATAGTCTATAAACTTGACATTAAATTCCTCTAAAAAACTAATAATGGGTCCGAAATAACTCAAACGGTGGTAACAATTCATGTTTTCTGTGCTCAATCTTTTGTGAAATTAATGAAATGAAAGTATACTATAGTAAAGACATAAATTATTATGATATCATTACCACCGGTTATCTTATTTACAAATGAATGAGAAAATTCCAATAGGTTTGAGTCAATTTGCGAGTAATGTGTTCTCGCTTATTGAGTAACGCTATGTTATCTGTAATTACTGCTCATCACTGGTTTATTATACGAAGAATTGCTTATAAATCAATTGATTTATTGTTTAAACGAATTGAAAATTTTTGTGTAAATATATTCTCAAATAAATGTATTTACGAATTGAAACGACAGTAAAGTCTAATAATCGATACAAACAACTGATAAAACAAATCGACGAATATTTGCGATAATAACCACTGAATTGAATTATAAATATTTTTAATATAAATAAAATAATATTATCTTTCGTTTGGTTTTTCGCAGTTTATCTTTAATGCAATTTTTGTCGCAATAATTGAATAAAAAACAAAATTCAAAATAAAGTAATAATTTGTTTGAATTCAATATAAAAAAGAGAGAAATAAATAAATTTTTTTGTTTTATATTTCATTCAAAATAATAACCAAATTATTAATCGATTAACTGTTACTTCTCCAGAAGAGAACAGCTGGGGATCGGAATGGTTGAGCGTTTGCTTAAGACATGGGTTAAGGCCTAAGCGGCCGGATTTCGTCGCATCAATTCTATGTCTGCGTCGACCATCTCTTCGACCAATTTCTACAAATATTAACATTTTTTTCAAATCATTTCTTAAGTGAGAGAATAATTCAAAGAATTAATACCAAGAATGAAGTCTTTGGCGTCCAATTGAGTTCATTCCTGGCTTTAGTTGAGTCGCCTAATAGGAAATCCTGGAAATAACCAAACATTTCTTAATCTTCTGACAAAAAGTGATATTCTTAAAGACCAAGAATAATACGAAGAAAAATGTTTCGCAATTTAAACAAAGGGTCGATTTAGACGAACATAATAATAACGATTTAAAATGTGATTACATTTGGACTCTGCTGTGAGACGAGTGAAAGCTTAAAGCCTATTGACTTCAATTGATTTATTGTTTCAAAAGGTTTTTATCGAAGGTATTGGACCTAAAGTTCAATATTATTGTGAAATTGTTGAGTCAATTGAGTCAATACCTGATCTGAAGTCTTCCAGAATCAAAAAGAAAAGCCTTAAGACTTATGTAAGAAAAATCATAAGAGTTTTAGAGATGAATAACAATTGAAAAAAGTATTTAAGACTTTGTATTAGATTTTGTGTTAGAATTGTGTTTAGAATTAAATTAGTTTTGGTTTTGACGTCAAATAGTATTGTATTGTGTTTTCTCCTATCGATTGACATATTCTTATGTATTCTTATAGTGAATGCCATGAGTTTTGATGCCATCACTCAATGCTTTGTTGGCCTAATATTTATTATTATAGGACAGGTTCTGGCGGTCATTAATGACTGTTTTCGTTGGGGCCCTAAATAAACACAACCATTACATGACAGTACACACAGAGAGAAAGGTTGGGCACCGAATACAAGAGGAGACCGCAAATGCCAATAGGAAACACTCATCACTACATAAATTTAATCCAAATTTTGTTATTATAATTGAATTAAATTTGAAATTTCTATAATAAAGTCCAACCAAATGGTTGTTAACACTATTTATTAGAATATATTAATAGAAACTTATATTAAAAGAGAGTTTTCTTCACAAAAAAAATATCGATTTTCTGCTATAGAAAGCAATTGTTTGCCGACATCACTACCAGTGATGCGATGGCTGTGCTCAGCATCACATCCCATCATATGAGAGTCCAACCAATAGAGTGAGTGAACCTATTGTTCGCAGATATTATAATTCATAACATATTTCTCTTATATTTAAACAAATGGATGGAAAAACATATTTTATTTTCGTATATATTTCGGTGATTCTGAGAAAAGCAATAAATTCTATTTGATAATCAAAGAATGGATAAATGGCACAGAATGGCACAACAATCACAAATCATATAGAGATTCAATATTGAGATTTTTGAAAGAAAATTGTAATTTGTTTACCATTGAAAAGCATTGAAAACATTTTGTTGTCGTTATTCTGAATAACAGTAACTGTTTTTTGGGCTTATATTCGGGTTTTTGTTGCAAACAATGAAAGCGTTTGAAAAACTCGAGTATAGACTCCATTATAGAGACAGAGATTTTGCGGTTTAACTAAAATATTCACTCAATTTTCACTCCATTCCCGACATATGATTACGATATCAGTGCTCAGACCTACCGAATAGGAGAGGAATTATAATAATAGCACTTTTTGTGGTGCTTTCCATTCATTCAATCAATTTTGAGTATTAGATGAAAAAATGCGAGAATGAGATCAAGAATGAGAGGATAGAGAGGACAGGGAGTGAGAGAACCAGAGAAAACTAGAGCTAACACTCGCTTAGAATAACAACTCGAGGGCTCTATTGTGCTGTTAAGCCGTGGATCAAGTGGTTCATCAAAATGAGAGCACAATTTGCACACAGAGTATGGCCTACACTGAAATCCCTTTATTAAATACAGTCAATACATAGCGAGTGTGTGGTATGTTGTGAGGGATGTGAGGGATCACTCGCTATATCAATATTAAACATAATATTCGACAGAATTCGAGAAATTTAAACAAATTTTCAATAAATATCTCAAAAACTCACAAAACATATGAAAATATTGGAAAACGTTTTGTAATTAAATTCTTCTGATATTAGATAATGTGAGGAAAGGGTAAACAGTTAAGGGGTTGGACTGATTTGAGGCCAATTCATAGTCAGATGATGTGTTTGGGGTTCAAGTCAGCAGACATTGGATTTGGACGACAAACACAACGAAATTAATTCAATTGGATTCAAACGCATAACAGGGATGGAAAGTGTGGTAACTGTGCTCTCATAGATCCCAACAGCTCTTCATTTCGATTGCCTAACTATTCCTTAGGGGCACAGCTCTTAAGCAACTGTCAGTTTCCGAGAGTTTTCGATATTAAATTAAAACTCGAATTTATTATAGAATTGAAAACAAAATTATTTCTAATCAATAGATTCGAGGATTAAAACAAAGATGTTTAGCAAAAGCTAAGGATTTGTCTCTATGTGTGTGGCCTTAGAGTTGAGTGTCTTAAGACGAGACACATATTTGGCGCACGTATTAAGTAATTAAAGACATTTTTGTCTTCTGTCGCATGAGTTCAACAAAAATATGTTTTCAATCAGTGTTTGACTTTTCATCTCTCAATTCAAACAAATTCTTCCAAATTATAACAAACGGTGAGAATCTATAGCAGAGCTAAAAATAGATCTCAAACATTGCCTAACCGTCAGACATACCGGCCCTCACTATTTGTGGGAAAAATCAAAGGCTTCTCTCGAAATGAATTTTATGAAAATTGATAAACGATTGAAAGTTATTGAAAGCCATTGAAATGTATCAAAAAGTATTGAAAAGTATTGAAAAGCACTGAAAAACGTATCGAAAATAATTTGAATGAAAAGAATATTTTGAAGTATTTTCACAAACGATTAAAAAGATTTCTTTCGACTCATTTTTCAATAGTCTTTTGAGCAGTCGGTGAACAGTCGGTGCGAATCAAGAGTTGAGGCATAAAATTAATACTACACTCAAAACATAAGTACTCTTCAAATCGATTCAAAAGTGTCCAAACAATTGGTCTGCGAATCGGGTTTTCAAAAGTGTTTATTCTGACTCTGACTGACTGTCTGTATGTGGAGTTCAATAACACTCGAAGGCCTGAACACCAAAAAGTGGCAAAAAATGCTTTTTGTTGGCCACTGGTGTCATATTTAGGTCTATGGTATAGCTATACCCTATGTATACCCTCTCTATTGTGAATATATTGGTAGAGCACTCACCACTTCAGATGGACGGAAATACTTTTGATTGACTCTAACGCGTATAATACCCGAGTCTTTCTCTTTTGCCACTTCGTTAATACCGGTTCCTTCCCATCTGTCGGAACAAAATTCTTAATTAATTTCAAATCAATTGATTATTGGATTAAATAATAATCAAAATCTAATCGATTGAGTCATCTATTAGTCTATAAGTGAAACAATTTTATGGAATAATCTCTTTGACAAAGCGTTTAAGAAAACAACATTAATATAGGACTCGTTGGGAGGTCTGTCTCTCCGGTGCGAACACTAATATTCACTGCATTTAAGCACTATTTTTAATCAGAATAAGAATATTCTGATTATATTCTGAGAACAAATAATGAGTGCATTTAGAAGAAGGCTTTTTGGTGTTTCCCATCGATATTCAATTCACAAGAATTTGAGAATTGAATTAATTTTGTATAATTAGTGCAAAAGAATATCAAAAATAAAGAATAGTTTTATGGATTTATAGACAAAATACAGACACTATTTCTCTGCCGATGTGTTTGAAGGCCAGTTCGACGAACTCCCGAACAGAATGAGATTCACCGGTGGATATCACATAGTCTTGTGGCTCAGGCTGTTGAAGCATTAGCCACATGGCCTCGATGTAGTCCCTGGCGTGACCCCAATCGCGGCGGGCGTCAAGATTTCCCAATTCAAAGAACGACAATTCATTTAATAGAATCTTAGCCACAGAACGAGTTATCTTTCGAGTGACAAATGTCTCTCCCCTTCGGGGGGACTCGTGATTGAATAGAATGCCATTCACTGCAAAGATATTGTAGGCCTCCCTATAGTTAACTACAATCCAATAGCCGTAGAGTTTGGCCACACCTTTGAAGACATACATAAGACAATACATTCAATCATTCATTAAATTAATGATAAAATTATTTCAATCAAAAGATATGAAGAAATTGAAGTGATTTTAGGTTTTTCTTTGGTTTACTTACCATAAGGAGAGCGGGGATGGAATGGTGTCGACTCTGTTTGGGGTATTTGCTGTACTTTGCCATAGAGTTCAGAAGTGGACGCCTGATAGAAGCGGACAGACTTTTCGAGATTAGCGGTTCGGATGGCATCAAGAATGCGAAGGGTTCCCAAAGCGTCCACATTTGCGGTATATTCGCTTAAGTCGAAAGAGACCTTCACATGACTCTGTGCGGCCAAATTGTATATTTCGGTGGGCCTTATGTCGTGAATTATTTTCACTAAACAGGAGCTGTCAGTCATATCCCCGTAATGTAAACGCATCGCTAGTTATCAATCAATAGATATTATTAGCCATTTATTTGACAATTGTGTGCAATATATGAGTCTTACAGCCCTGACTGTGCGTCAGCGGGTCTTTGTATAGGTGTTGTATACGACCCGTATTGAAAGAACTGGATCTACGAATTATTCCGTGCACTTCATAGCCTTTCTTCAGCAGAAACTCTGCTAAATATGAGCCGTCCTTTCAATCGAAATATAAACTCATATAAGAATTTTGAGACACATTTGAAAACATAGGAATAATAGGTTTACTATCGATAAGAATATCGGGTTTTACGCACAGAATATCAATTTAAGTATAGATTTTATAGATATATAGATATTATTACAATAAATATATTTGAAATAACATTTGAGAGAATATTTAAAATAAATATTTAATATTATTTTACAGAGAAATACATTTAACACAATATATATATAACACAATAACTACTCTCGAGTTTATTCAATATTTTTATATCAAATAAATTGTATTTGTTTTCAATACTATAGTTATTAGAGAAATAGAGAAACAAAGTCTGAAATAAATAAATTCAATTGAATTACAAATATTTAAACATTTGTTGCTTTTGTCAAACAATTGTCAGAAAATCAAATAACTCATTCTTTTCGTTAAATCATTCATAAAATAATCAATAAATTCATTTGGAGTTACAATTTGGAGACAAATATCAATGAATTGATTTTAAATTGAATAAATTTGCATTTAAATAAAATTGTAACATGATAATATTGCTAATATTGCTAATATTTGCAGTTCTAGGCCTTATTTTATTCTCTCTAAATCAATAAAGTTATTTTTCATTGAATTGACAAATAAGCATAAAAATTGGATCATTTAACTTTCAAAATTACCAAATAATTAACTGAGATTTTGAAGATAAACATTTGAAATTTGCTCGATTATTGTCTGAATCAGATTCTAAATAAAATTTACCAGAATATAGTTATAGCTGTCATACCTGTCCGGTTATTCCTGTGATGAGCGCCACTTTTCTTGAGCTAATTTCAACTCTATTGTCCTTATTATCGGAGGAAACAATTGAATTGTTTTGAATATCCATTGTTTGGTCCTCTGATTCAGAAGTAATACTCAAATATAAGACTTAATTAAACGACAATTTGAATGTAATTTAATTCATAATAAATACAAAGATTTTGTGTTTTTATTCTTAGATTTGACTCAAATTCAAAACACATGCGATTATTCCGAAAACATCTGTAACTAAACTCTTAACTCAAACCTTATAAACCCTTTGACCGCATTTAACACCAAATCGTTTTAAACCCAATTTAAACCACTGATTAAAACATACATAACAATCAATAAAAACTAACTAGATTAAAATCAGTTGATTGAACTCAAAATTCACTTAATTCCATTGAAAACTATCAAATTAATCTAATTGAAGAGGATTGGGTTTTCCCGAAAATCAAACTCTAATCAGTAGATATTCTTGAATAATAGATGTCGCAAATGGCTTTATTTATATTGATTTTACTTATATCAACCATGATTTATCATATTTGATCAAGACAATCAATAATTTGACCATAATTTGCTGATACAAATTGATTTTATCAAAATTATTACACGATTTTTGCCAATTATAGCGCATTAATTAATTATAGCTTTAATTTGACGATTTAGTCGATTAACGAATTCAAATACACCGTAAATACGGTATTATAAGACCCAAAACTATTTATCGATCGAATAAATTGAGTATTTTTTAACACAAATTATTTGTTACTAATTTTCAGCAGAAGTTAACGTTGTTTGTGAAGAGCTCTTTAAAGGGAATAAACAGAAGTCTGTCTTAAAAATAATAATGAAAACACATTTTGATTGAATTAATGATTGAATTAAATACAGATTAAATGAATTGGATTTAAATTAGAGTTTTGTTAATCAATTAAATACCAATCAATGAATTTTCCAATAAAATTGTTTTGTTAACAAAAATATAGATTTTATTCAAACATTTTTTTTACTTTTGATTTAAATGTAAATTAATTTTAATTGAATTCAAAACAGAATTTAATTGTATTTTATTTTTTCAGACGTTTTTGTCGATTGAATTGCAATTAATTTATTAATACTTTTTGATGATATTATGTCTAATCGCGTACTTAAGAAGCTATACGGCGATGATCTGAAACCAGGTCTCGTTGTTGTGGACAATCACGTGAGCGAATCGGACAGCGATTCCCTCAGTAATGACAACTCGAAGATATCTAAGGGACAGAAGAGCAAGAAATTGGCGATAAATCGATTCGAATTAGTAATCAGTTTTTGTTAACCATTTTCTTAATTATCGATAATTAGTGTCTTTTTAAGCAAAAATATTCTGTTTGGAGGACAGGCTATCACTCAATCATTCACTTTGTCTTTCATATGATTTAATTGATTTGTATTTATGTCTGTAATTGTGTTTCAGTTGAATAATTTGGAGCAGAACTCGATGTCTGACACCGAAGCCAAAGAAGATGACGACAAAGACAACGATTCTGTCATGAATTGGGTCTCAGAGAAGAAGAAACTCGAGAAACAGGACTCAACTCAGAGCACAGATAGTCTTAAAAAGAAGAAAAAGAAAAAGAAGAAAATCCGGAGTCAGAAGTCAATGGAGGGACAGTTGGATGACATCGACGCCACTCTCGAAGAAGTGAATAAAATATTGGGTCCGCACTATATCGGGTCGAGACCTGAATCCGAACACAAGTCAAGCCATGAGAGCAATAAAGCGCAGAAGAAATCGCTATTATTTGTGGAACAAAGACATCTGAATCCTGAAAATGAAATGAAACGCATATTTGGCTCAAAAGTAGTTCAGGCGGAACAGATCGCTCTCCAGAGAAGAAGAGGTCGTCACCGGCACAGCATTAGTCGGAATTGGATTTTAGTTAATCCAAAAAACTGGCAAAATATCAGTAAATGCGGTCTTTCTATGGAAAACACGGAAAAAGTGGAGGACGTCCTCTATTTCAATATAATCCACAATAAGATGTATCAATCGGTTCAGTTCCAGTTCTTGGATGCGGTCGAGAGCTATAATCCGGACAATTTGGTGGCCATTTTGAACTCTCATCCCTACCATATCGATACTCTGATCCAATTCAGTGATGTCTGTAAAATGGCTGAAGACAATCAAATGGCGGCCGAACTCATCGGTAATTAACCCTTAATTTTGTCACTTCTTTTGATTTACAAATTGTTTTGTTGCGAAGAACGGGCCCTCTATTGCATCGAACATATATTCCACCCACTATTCAACGTAACTCAGGCTAACTGTCGACTAGACTACCGGCGCCCCGAAAACAGAGCCTTTTATATCGCATTATTCAAACACTTGTCGTTTGTCGGACAAAGAGGTTGTAACAGAACTGCACTCGAATTCTGTAAATTAATTCTCGGGTCAGTCCCTGTCCTCAAAATCTGATTTCGAATTTAAACTAATTGTTTGTGTCTTACAGTCTGGACCCAGAGGGCGATCCTCTTTCAGTCTTATTGATGATTGACTTTTACGCTCTTCGTTGCGATCAAAACGAATATCTTTTGAATTTATACGAAAAGTGGGAACCAATCAAAAGGCTCTCACTTTTACCAAACTTCCGATTTTCGACTTCATTATCACTTTTTTATATGTCTTCTAAAAAGCCAGAACTCATCCAAAAAGCAGACCTTTCCTTACAGGAGGCCCTCATAATGTTCCCCGATTTGCTCCTCCAGCTATTGGACAGGTGTAGTGTAGAACCCGATAAAGAGGTATCCAAATGTGATTTCTTCAAAAATTGTGCTCAAAATACAACTCAAGCCATCACTCAATTAACTGCTCTATACGTCGGAAGGACTCATCTTTTGTGGAAAGATAGAGATGTGATGTCTTGGCTCGAGAGGAATACACATACAGTCATCCAAAGAGTGGCGAATAACGACCCCTTCGTTAAGACCTGCGCTGAGAGGTATTAATTGATCCCTTTTTAAATAATTCTCTCAATTAATTGGAATTCCTTTTAAAGGCGTAAAAAATATTTAAGCGGAGGAACTCCGAGGAATGTATTGCGTCACGTCTTGCTCTCCGGCATCAAAGAGGCGACTCTGGCCTTACCTAATGTCAGACTTCACTTCATTTCACTTTATTATCAAATATTGAAATCAATTTTCTTTTTCTTAGGATTTGACGAAAACAGCTATTTTTGGTTTCGATCCGTTACCACCCGTTGACTCAATAGTGTCGTATACCCGCCCCCAAAAGCCAGAGCAACCAATTCAGGCCACAGATCAGGGACTGCTCAGTGTTTTCTTGAGGTCGTGGTTACCCGACTTCAATGTTGAAGATTTGGCCGCCGGAGGGCCTGCCATCAGAAATAGAGCGATGGGTCGTTTGGATAATAACGAACAGCCCGGTGCCGAAGGGGGTGCAGTCGGTGGTCGTCGAGCACCGGGTGATACAAACGACTTGAGACGAAGTGTTACCTCATTATTAGACGCGATGAGGGATTTGCTCAGTAATATACATATGGCTGACGTCCCCAATGAGGGCGACGTCTCGAGTGAGGATCAGGACGACGAAGAACGACAACCAGAACAGGATTAAGTCATTATTTTTATTGTCCGTCAAATATAACTCAAAATATATTGTGATCTCTAAGACCCGTCTGTTTTCCACTTATACTACAATTATAAGTGTTTTCCAAAAATGACTATAATTTTGATGTTTTACTCAAAAAAAGACTCAAAAATGGATTCAATTAATAATTTGTTTAAAAATTACAGAACTTTTAATTTAAAACAAATTTTACACTAATTTTGGATACATTTGGAGCAAAACATACCCGAAATATGACTGAATTCCAATCTTTTTTCAATTAATCGCTTAATTACGAAACAAATGTCTTGTATTTGCGCTAAACTTTTGATAGAATTGCACTTCAATTGGGTCGGGAGGGCTCAGATGGCTCTTTGTTTTCGGTTTTGTTGTCGGCACTGCGCGGCTCATTCCAACCCTCGAGTCCTTTAGGTAGTGTAGTGTCTTCTTCTAGACCGCCGGTGCCCTCAACAAACTCTTCATAAGTAGACTTCTCTTTGAAGGGACGTTTGCCCAACAGTTCAATCATATCCTCTCTGTTTAGTACCTCTTTTTCGAGTAAACGCAAAGCAATCTATAATTCGATTATAAATACAAAACATTTGTGAAAAACTTGTCATTCATTTGGAAATCAATAAAACTATTAATTGTTTTCAATTCAATAACTTTTGAATGTATTTAATGTAAAATCAAAGCCTTATTCAAACGAAAACCTATTATTTGGTTGACTTTAATGTGAAAAATGGTCTCAAATATCAATAATTTTGTGAATTTTTGTGTCAAAAGAATTAATGAAATAATAATTGAATAAAATATTTGTAAATTATTTCAACAAATGTTTGCAAACCTTTTCGACGTCTGCCTTATGTTCTTTCAGTATAGAAAGAGTCCGTACGTAGGCTTTGCTAACGAGAGTTCGGACTTCACTGTCAATGAGTTGTGCTGTTTCTTCGCTGTAGGGCTTATCGATGACCATATCTCCCGGTTGTGGCAAATCGAAGGACAGATTTCCCACTTTTTCACTCATACCTAACTGAACGACCTGTGAGTATGCGTTTTGTGTGACTTTCTTGAGGTCGTCCTGAGCTCCAGAAGTTATTCTACCGAAGAATATCTCTTCTGAGGCGCGACCGCCTAAAGTCATACATAATCTATCGAAGAGCTGTTCCTTTGTATACAGATATTGTTCTTTTGGTAAATACTGGGCGTAACCCAAACCCATACCCCGGGGTATAATCGATACTTTCAGGAGGGGGTCGGCGTGTTCTAAGAACCAGCCGCACACTGCGTGTCCAGCCTCGTGATAGGCAACTGTTTTCTTCTCCTCCGGCTGTAAGACTTTAGTCTTCTTCTCGAGTCCGGCCACTACTCTCTCGATGGCGGCCTCGAAATGCTTTAAAACAATGGTCTCATTGAGATCGCGGGCGGCTATCAGCGCGGCCTCATTGCAAACATTGGCGATGTCGGCACCGGTGAAGCCAGGCGTTAGTGCAGCCAATTTGCGGGCCGTATCCACTTTGTCGAGGAGTGTCTTCAGTGGTTGCAAATGGACTTTAAAAATAGAAGCCCTGCCTTTGATGTCCGGCGGCGGCACAAAGATCTGTCGGTCGAACCTTCCGGGACGGAGGAGAGCCTGATCTAAGATATCGCTTCGATTAGTGGCGGCCAAAACGACCACATTTGTAGTTGTATTGAATCCGTCCATTTCGACCAACAGTTGATTCAAAGTGTTTTCCTGTTCTGAATGTCCGCCAAAACTTCTTCCGCCTCTTTTGCGTCCGACGGCATCGATCTCATCGATGAACAGAATACAGGGGGCGTTCTTTCGCGCCATTGTGAACATATCCCTCACTCTGGAGGGACCGACGCCTACAAACATTTCCAAAAACTCTGAACCGGAAACTGTGATGAAGGGAACGTTAGCCTCTCCTGCCGTTGCTTTAGCTAAAAGTGTTTTTCCAGTTCCGGGCGGACCCGTCAAGAGGGCTCCCCTCGGGATTTTTGCTCCCAAATCGAGGTATTGTTGGGGGTTCTTAAGGAAGTTCACGAATTCCATGATTTCTATTTTAGCCTCTTCACAACCGGCCACATCCCTGTCCAACAAATCAGTTAATAAAATATATTTAAACCAAAAGTCGAAGAATTACTTGAATTTGACGCCGATTTCAGAGGGATTAATAACTTTTGCGGTCGACTCTCCCATTCCAAAAATACCGCCGCCTTTCCGTCCAGATTTACCCATACCTCCCATCACATTAGAGGCCCTCCTCATCGACCAAACAAGAAAACCTATTATTAGAAGAGTTGGTATAAAAGACACGACATTTGACCTAAAAATCATATAAACATTAGAATTGATATAAAAGAGGGACAGTTGTGGTGTAATACCCGTCCATTTCTGTCTTATATACGACGGGAACGAAGTTTGTCGGCTCTATATTCATCTCTAACTGAATGTTCTCTAAGTTTCGCTCAAAAGTGTCAACACTTCCGATATTAAACCACAATATGTTTCCTTTGTCTGCATTCCCGGACACAAACCGAATGCGAACCCATTTCTTGTTAACCACTTCTAGTTTGTCAACGATTCCACGCGAAAGATAATTATTGATAAACTCTTTCCAAGTGATCTCTTTATATCGCATCTCATTATAAGCCAAAAGACCTTTAAGTCAATTAAGAAGTCAAGAAGTGTTGCCACAGATATAACATCTAATACCTAATACTCCTAAAGTGGTGACTAAAGCAATGTTTGTCCATCTGTTTGGTTGGTCTCCTTTTCCGCCGAAATTAAAATTATACTCAAATTTCCAGTCTTTGTTTGGTTTCACTGATTGTCCACTCGATGGCTGTGATTTAGAGGGTTTGGGCGGCGCCTCCTTTGTTGACTCGTTTTTTGGCTCTGATTTTGATGACTTATTTGCGGACTTATCGGAGTTTTTGCCATTTTTCGGGAAATACTTTTCAAATCCTTTTGGGATCTGTTTTTCGCATAAAATCAAACGAAACTCATTTAATAATTGATTGAATTTCGGGAGAAAATGGTTGGACTCCAGAGACTCCAAAATCCTTAAATTTCTTTTGACCTGAAATCAGATAAAAACAATTTAAAGATAATTAAGACTTTGGTTTCGGAAAATACCGAAACGTTTTTTGATAACCGATTTCAGTAATATTTACATAATTTTTAGTTAACGACGGCTTAAGTAAAGCCTTTCGTACAAATGTTTCGCTTATATTAAAAGCATTAATACATCTGAAAGCCATTAATCGGTTAATAATTGAATGAAATTTGATTTAATTTAATTTTTATCGAAATTTAAATCAAATGTTTCGTCATTTTTCGCTCGAAATAAACAAACGAGAAGTCATTGCAGACAACAAATTATGTCATCCATTATGTCACAAGAGTTTTGTTTTGCCCACAAATTATCAATAACTGATAATTTATCAATTTACCAAGAACATTCTCTCCTAGTCTATTCAAACGATTTTTCTTCTAATATAATAATATAAATTTTTAAATTAATATATTATTAATTTTTTGAACAGAATTTAATTTGTATTTTGTTATGCATTTTAAGGTCAATTTCATTAGTATTTAATGATATTAGCATGCTACTTTTATTTTATGAAATTTTATAATTTTGAAAAAAAAGTTATGAAAACTTATGATATCTAATAATAATTATATATCGTTTTGTTGTACTTATTTTTAGACAAACTTAGTATAGGATTATCTGACAAATACTTGAAAGTAGTGAGACTTAAATCACGTAAAACGTGATGTAATTAATCGAAAATCTTTTTATTGCAATCTTTTTGTATTAAATCATAAAAATATCTGAAAAAGTGTTTCAATGAATTTATGAGAAAATTTTAAACCGAATTAAAGGATAAAACTATCGATTGATTACTGAATACAATGACTCACAGCTTATGAATATTTTGTTCAACTTTTGACATAATTTCAAAATTAATTAATTAATTAATAATTGTTTCAAAACTTATCGATCGAAAGGATTATAATTAAATAGTTGTACCTTGAACTTTCTTTTATTGAGAATATACAAGAAGAAAATCATTATTAAGCAATTTAAGCAACCTCAAACTATTTTTAGTTAAATGACTTTTGACTCGTTCATAATTTTAAAATTATCAGGGTGTTCCTCATAAGTTAGAAAATGAGTTTAATTCACTTGAACTTTGCTAAAATGCTTCGCTGTATTACAGAAATAAATAATCCTTGTTTATTATGTGGAGGAAAATAGAATTTACTCGAATATAACTCATTTGAATATTTAATCATTTATATAGTTCTCTAAGAAATCGTTTAAGGATTTTATGGACTCAAAAAATAGTTGACCTAAACTTGAATTGTAATTTAGAAAAATAATTTGCTATCAAATCTGAATAAAACCGAAATCGGGATCATTTATTGGATAAAAAGTATTTTACTTTTTATTTATATCAGTATTTAGTGTTAAATATAGAAATTCTGTTCTAAATGTGGTTTTAAGTGAAGTTTAATAAGTAATTAACTTTTTCTCAGTTTTTCTCAGTTCTCATATAAATAGAGTTCAATTGTGAGACTATTTCACAGTTTTGTATAATTTTCTGAATATTTTATTTCAAGTTTTTGCAGGTTTTTATTCAAATGAATGGATATTTTAATGAGAATTATCTTGTTTTCGAGTATAGCCTTCATATCGGTTTGCATTGGATTCACATTAAAAGGTTTGTCTTTTATTTTATAATCTCTTGAATTGAGTCAATATTTTTAATTGAATTTAATACCGAAGCAAAAGACCAAAAGCTTACACTTAAACCCGGGTCTAAGTGTAAACTTCAAGGACAGTACTGCGATGTTATGAATCCGAATACCCAGTGCTGTCCCGGAACCAGTTGCGGAGTCAGGAGAAACGGGGATCACGTCTCAAACCTATGCGTCGTTTGTCGGGATTTGGCCCAACCCTGTAACTCAACTCGTGTTTGCTGTTCGGGTCTGACCTGTCAGATGATCACAGAATACGCCAGTGTTTGCAATCCAAAAGCCCACAAACCTTTTATACCAAAGACTTTTGAAGACAATTCTCATGACACAAATGTTAGGAAGAATAAGAAGAAGAAAAAGGAGAATGTTTATTTACTTTGAATAAATCGATAATCAATTGTTCATAAAATTTTAATAGCATGTCCTGTCCTTCTGTCCATTTGTTCATTTATTGGATATGGTCGTGTCATAGTCTAATTTAGTGATCAATTATTTGTGAAAATTTTTTATTTATTTTTATAAATGGTTTTTAGAGTTAAACAAAACATCAATTAAAATGTTTTTTTTTACAAAATATTATTCGTTATTAAGAAAAATAAAAATTAATTAATTAATCCCAAAATCCACCGAAAATTCAATAAAGTTTTAATGAGTTAATGGAATTATTTACTGAAGTTAATGCAACTTTGAAAAGACCCTCATTATTGTCAGCACAATCCGTATCAAAAATTCTATTCTATTCTTCTTTTGGTACTTAAATAGTTGAGTTGACTCTTCAAATATGGCATACATTTAGTTAGTGGAAGTGGAAGTCCTCTTACGAACTATAATTCAATTCTTTGACGTCTCTCTTGTATAGAGTCCAGGCGTGACCGCTATGTGTGTCATAAGTCCTGCCATTTGAGAGACAGCTTCCAGTTTTTACTCTATATCCGAGGTCTAAAAGTTTGTTGAGAACTCTGACCGGAGCGTCTTCCACACGGAATTTCCAATACCGGCCGTGAGGGTCGTATTGAGACTCACCCTTCGGGTCCAACAAATTTCCAAAATATTAAATCAAATAATATTAATAATGGAAAACATTAAACACGTATTGACGAGAGGAACGCCACTTACCTGATAGAAAATTGTATCCTTTATGATAGTTAGGGGCAACTTCTCGTGCAAATATGGGTCAACACTTGACAGACGAGTGGGCCCTCGATGGAAGTCTTCAGTCGATACCAACACATAAGACATTTTCGAACTTTTGGTTTGTTTCGAAATTTTGAAGATTTTTCTGTTGATTAGACTATAATTCAATGTTATGTCTGACTATGTTTTCAATGTTAAGGACAGAACTCGAATGAATGAATAAATTGATTTTGAATCCAATATAAGTAATAGCTTTCGACCACAAGTTTAAGCAAAGGATTGTTTTGGGAGTAATTCTTGTGTTTGGCTCTGAATGTGATTCTCAATGACATCACGCGATCGGATCGGCTTCTAATCATAGTTTGAGAGCCACTCCAGTGTTAAGCCGTTCCAACACTTCAAAGAACATATCAATTGTTTTTCATTCAAACGAAATACTATTTTAATTAATTTCGTGTTTCGTTACGATTAAATGCTTTTCTAAGAGTTGTTTCAGTTGTCATTAATTATCTCTAATTCGATACCACTTTTAATAGTATTTATACGACTAGTCATACCTCTAGTCATACCTTAAATAACTCACGACTTTTCTGTAACTATTCCTAAATATTTACGCAAATCAAGAACTTTTCAATTCATCGAAATCTTTTCAAAAACAAAATATTTTTGAATTGATTTCCAATTTTAATGATTTGAAAGAATTCTTTGAATTTTTGTTGATTTTTGTGGAAATTATTTGTAAATTAAGTCAAATATTTCGATTTTTATTGATATTTCATTTGAATTCTTTGAACAAATTCAAACGTAAATCACTTTTTATGGTTAGCAAAGGGACAGGTGTTTGCATATCGGGTGTCTTTAAGGCTTTTCATCTAAAGAATAACTTTAACAGTTCACAGATAAAAGACAATGGGGTTTAAGTGAAAATCCTTGAAAACAACAAAATGTTATTTAAAACTTTTAGTCACGGATTTAATCAAAGCCTGAATATAATGATTGCTCCCAACAAATGATCTGTCATTTGATGTTAAAGTAGGCGTTAGCCTCACTCAGAGACCATATCTATCAATTTGGACCAAATTCTAATCGCTTTGTTTGATATCATTCTTAGAGTTAACTTTCAAACAATAAAAACTTTCTCAGAAGATATGAAACTGTTTTCAAATTTACGACAATAACTCAATACCAGAATTAAGAATCTCAATAAGCCCTACCATTTCCCGCATTCCCCGCAAGCATACCCTCCATTGAAAAATGAAGGTAAAGGTAATTCACATTTAAAAAGCGGTACTGGCTTTGAAATAGGTCTTCCTTTTTCATAGCGATCGCATCTCTAAATGGATTCAAACCCAAAAAATAATTGGATTT
>JAQIXD010000039.1:0-54490 GCA_034699985.1 Minunthozetes semirufus
TCCTCTTCTCTCATCTTAAGAATAATTTTTCCGATGTGTTTACCGGTTGTCATATAACGGAAAGCCTTCTCTGCCTCATCTGCTCTGAAGACAACTCTTGTGAAGGGTTTAATCATTCCGTTGTTTGAGTTGTTGTGAACCCATTCTTTGAATCTTTGCATGAATTGTCTGTCCATAAATAGTTTTCTATCGGCGGACACACCGATGAAAGAGATGTCTCTTAAGAATGAAAACATTCCCAACTGTTTGTTCATTTGGAGGTCATATTTGCCGATCTCTACAAAACGGCCGCAATCGGCCACACATTCATAACTGGCCTCTAATTTATCGCCACTCAAAGAGTTGAGGACAATATCGACTCCCTTTCCTTTTGTCAATTCTTTGATTCTATATTTAAACTGAATATCTCTGGAACTGAATATTCTGTTCTCAGGAATGTTGTATTCAGACATCAAAAACTTCTTTTTGTCATCAGTTCCAACCGTAACAAAGATATCGCAATCATAATGTTGGCAAATATTAATAGCTGACTGTCCAATACCTCCAGCACCGGAATGAATGAGCACTTTGTCACCTATTAAATGATAATTAAATTAATTTGATATTAGATTTAAGAGATTTAATCATACCTTTCCTGAGTTGCGCTCTTTCTATCAAACCGTACCAAAGGGTACTGTAAGTGACCAGAATAGTCACGGAGTCATCCATTGACCAGTTATCAGGTATAGGCATAATCATGTCCTCCATGGCATCAATAGATGTGCCAAAACAACGGCTCATATCAAAGCCAAACACTCGCTCTCCGGTATCGGTTCGACGGCCGGCGAACTCAAACCCAATCACACAATCGGTGAACAAACTTAAAGGACCGGAAGCTATACGGCCTGTAATTCAATAATAAAAGAGTTTAACTCAAAAATAACTGATAATAGGCTTCACATACCGGTTGCGAACATAACGTCTTTAAAGTTGAGGCCTGAGCTGTAAATATTGCATTTGACCAACTTGCATTTCCTGTTCTGCAGGTCATATGTCTCAGCCCTTTGGCTAAAATTTTTACGGGAAAACCACTGAAGACTTGACAGATCTCTATTGAGACCACTGTTAAGATAGTAGTCATCACTCATGGTTTGGTCGTAGTCTTTGGGTAGACTCAGGTGTCTATAAGTGCCTAACTTTCCATTTCTGAGGACATTAACCACCAGATCATTGACTAAAATATCGGAAAATGGCTTTTCCTTGAAATTGATGGGAAGTTTGATGAGTTTGTCGTAATCGAAGATACATCGTATGGCCTCTCCTCCCGGTTCCAGACGTAGACAATTAATGAGACCTATTATACCATTCTTGGAGGTGTCGCTTGCGATCAGCCATAAGAGATTACTCTTGTCTTCACTCTCTTTCATTTCAGCGACAGTTTGTCTGACTTTTTCAAACCACTGATCAGTTTCTGCAGTGATTTCAATCACATTCTTATTGTCGGGTATTTTAGGCTCTTTTGTGACCACTTTTTTGAACAATAGAGCCACAGATCCAATTGAATCGGATTTACTGCCGATTATACTGAAACCAACGCTTTCCGCTTCTTTGGCGAACTCATTGATTCTGTTGACGAGCATCTGATCCGAGACTTGTTTGCCAATCATTTTATTCAAAGCGATCTCTGGTTCTGTCATTCGGTAGCGGAAGACAGATATGAAGAAACCTTTTGCGTGAAGTGAGTCATAGACTTCTTGGACAAAATTATCTACTTTAAGGTCCCAGAGCTCGGGTGAGTCCTTAACTACAACCAGATTATTCATTACTATATCTGATGGAAAACCTGTTTTATTTGAATCCCATTCTATTATCTTAAATGACTTCTTCTTCAGGTCTTCGTTGACAGAATCAGCGGATTTAACGGCAATATTGTAGTCGACATCAATCGGATAAATAGCAGCGGAGGCCAAGTGATTGTCCACTTCATCAGCCATTAAACCATTTGTGAGATTAATCTCAAACACTTTGATCTCTTTCTTCGGGACATTATTCTCGCTGACGATATCGAGAAGAGATCTGATGAAGCGCTCGTTTTTGGCCACAAGATTAACGACATCTCCAGACAAATCATTCTCTGGTTTGCCCAACACTTGTTCCACTACTTCATTGATTTTGACTTCAATTGGATTTTGATTCTTATCTGTCGTTTGTTTTTGTATTTCATTCAACACTTTAAGCAAAATGTGTTCCTCTTTGAGTTCATTCGTATATTCGTGGACCAGATTATCATTAATATCATAGTTCTTCGGCACTTCAGTGTCAGCTTTAATCGATTCGTTGATTTTATTAGCAACGGATGAACAGACCTTAAGAAAGAGATTCAGTTATAAAATGTTTATTAATGTCTTACAGTTTGCATAAGAGAACAGACCTTCAAATACTCCAAAATACTCTTTTTGTCGGATTCTTCGATTGAATTGTATTCTTCATTAGCGATGAATTCATACGATTCCAGTTTGAGATCTTGAATGTTGACCTTTCGAGGTATAGGCAGAGCCATCAGGTCCTCCACTTCAATACCCGGCGCAACAATCATACGGGAATTCATATCGACATAGAAGGGGATCATTGATTTGTAAACGTGGAACTCCTGGCAATTCAGTTCCTCGACGGTCTCCCCATTGTTTTGATCCAAAATAGTGACAAAGTCTTTGTCTGCGTCCTTCTTATCAAAGTCAGTTTCCATGAGCTCATCCATGGCTTTCTCTTCGTCTATGCCTTCGGGGGCCTTATCCTCTATTTTATAGGCGGCGATCGCTTCGTAAAGGACTTTGGGATCACATCTCAACTGCTTTATCATAACCGGGACCATCATTTTGCGGAAAGGCATGGCTGCGGCCATTGTTTGTAGGAGTGAGTCCATGAATGGCACCCAATTGCCGTCCCATTCGACTTCACCGCGAAGTGTGTCGAAGTCATTTGTTCTCATTTTGCGCAGTCCTCGGAATTTTAGTCCGTAATCGTAACCCATTATTCTCAGGTCTTTGTAGATGTCATCGGTTTCTATCTCTGCCTCAAAGAACTCGTCTTTAGGAATATCAGTTATCACATTCTGTACACATAGGGTGTACTCGTCGGGTGACCTGATTTTACCCACACATGTGGTATTACCATTTTCCAGTATCACAAAATCACCGGTTTGTTCCAAATATCTGACTTTTAGTTTTGTTGACTCTTCGGACGAGATAAAGACAGGTCGCCTGAACTGAACGTCTTCGAAGATGACCGGCATTTGATTCCAGAGTTTGCCTTTACTTGCGGCCAACTGTCTCCAGGCGCACATCAGATAACCGGTGGCCGGGAATAGACAATTGCCATCAATGCAATGGTCGGGCAAAAAGGATTTGATCTCTCGCTTAAGATTGATGTTTTCAGTCAACTCTGAAGCGGTGGCCTTAAAGTGGAATTCGGGCCACTTTCGGACAAAATAGGTCTCCGTGTGATCCCATTTCAATAGAGAACTAATAGATTGAGTGCCTCTCGCGACCGGATATTGCACTTTGGGGTACAGGTTCTCAATACTTGGGTTGAGACCAATTTCATACGTTTTACTAATGGCTCCCAAAAACATCTCTAGATTTGTGTCATTTGAGTCTTTCTTAATCAAAGACATATAAGTGGATGAGTCAAGAGTTTGTGATACAAGCTTTGAGAAGAGTCCGTGCGGTCCGATCTCAATGACAATGGCATCCATTGGCATATATTTTAGTTTGTTATAGAAATATACGGGACTAATGAGGTTGTGCACGAAGTATTCGGCAGAACCCAACTTAAGAATAGGTTCAGGGTCTGAATCGATGAGAGCCGTTGAGACCCATCTCTTGGTTCTGGGCTTAGGATTAGGAATGCATTTGTTGAGCTCTTCAGTTAACTTTTTGGCTGAAGTAATGAGGTATTCGCTGTGATATGGAATGTCATGGCTCTGGAGTTCGCGAACAAAAACACCTTTTTTGGCCAAATCGTCGATCATTTGTTTGGTTTCGTTATATAAACCTTTGATTTGAAAAATTATTAATAATTTATTTACAAATAATGTCTTAAAGAGCATTACCTGAGACAACGACTGTGTCCTTTCCGTTATTACAGACTACAGTCGTTCCTTTAGGGCACAGTTTCTTGGCGTCGCCCCAACTCATACCGACGACAGCCATAAGTCCTTTCGGTATTTTCTTATCACTTTCAGTGACAACTCCTCTAAAATATGTTACGAGAAGAGCCTCTTTTGTTGTCAGACATCCATCGGCATAAGCGGCTGCTATTTCACCAAAAGAATGACCTATAATACCGTCGGGAATAATGTTTAAAGATGTCATTACATCCATTAAAGCGATTTCAATAGCAGTTGTGGCACAGAATTTGTTGGTCATCGACGACATCGACATTTTATCATCAGATAACAGCAGATATTTCAAGTCAACGCCATAGGGCTCAAGAATTTGATGGCATTCCTCTATTTTTTCTGCAAATACTTTGATAGGCATCAATGCTTTAGCCATTCCTACCCACTGTCCGCCCAGTCCTGGGAATAGGAACCAAATGGGACGGACTGTTTTAGAGGTGAATACTGATGAGTGCTTTTTGTATTCTCGCTGTAGTTCTCCGCTTTCATTGACTGTCTCTTTGATTAGAATCGATCCTAAGTTACACAAATAATTGAATAAAACTTTCATCGATTATATCCATCTCTATTACCTCTAATTGGAAATCCGGGTGAGTTTAATGATAGCCTTACATTCATAGGCTCTGCTAAAAGATTTAAGAAGTCCCTGGTCACCTTTTTCGGGTTCTCCTCAATCCATTTGCACATAGAATTGAATCCATCTTCAGTTCGGCAGCAAATGTGAACCAAACGAGGAATAGTGTCCGCAATCTTCTCATTATCCTCACTAATAGTCTTATAATTAGGTTCGAGCAATACGTGTGCATTCACTCCTCCAACTCCAAAGTTGTTTACTCCAGCAATACCTGTGTTAAATCAATGTTTGCCATTATTTGAAGTAATCAAGATTCATTTTAACAAACCAGGAGTATATGGATAGTTTTCACTAATGGGCAACAGTGGTGGGCAGTAGGCTTTGATATTGCCTTTAATTGTGTTTAAATGTAGACTCGAAGGTATGCACTCTCTTTCGTAGGCTAATAGTACTTTGGTTACAGAGGATACACCTGAGGCGCCCTCCGCGTGACCGATGTTACTCTTCAATAGCCCTATTGGAAGTACTCCTTCTCTTTTTGGTTTAGCGCAATAAGCATTGAATATAGCCTTTGCTTCTTGAGGGTCACCCACCTTAAAGATGAAAATTCAAAAATTAATCTAGCTCAATTAAAATAATAGTCGAATTACCTTGGTGCCAGTGGCGTGAGCTTCAAAGTAGTTAACTTTTAAGGGATCAATTTTCGCCTCTTCATATACTTTGCACATCAATTCTTCCTGAGTTTCAGAAGAGGGGAAAAACATTCCCATCCTTTTGTTACCATCAATATTGACACCTGAGTTGAGGACAGTCGCGTAAATACGTTTGGCGTCAGAGCTTTTCTGTAAGAAAAGACTGGCCACACACTCCCCTCTAGCAAAGCCATCGGCCTTATCGTCCCATACTTTTGGTAATCCATCCTTTGAGTTAAGATGTGTCGCTTGAAAGACATGATTAGTGAAAGGCTGCAGATTAATGGCTGTTCCGCCAACAATAGCCTGTTTGCATTTGCCTGTATAAATTAAGCAAGGTTAAATTTCATTCAATTATAATTAAAACTCATACCAAGTCTTAGATCATTAATAGCACAGTTGAAGGCTACCAAACTTGAGGAACAGGCGGTATCGATGAAAATTGAAGGCCCTTTGAAATCAAATACAAACGACACTCTATTGGCGTAAAGACATTTATTGCTTCCTTGAATCCATAGAAGAGTGTCTGTCATATTGCTCTGGGAGTCAGGTTGTACTTCTTCAGGTATGCCATCAGGCATTCCGAATGAGGAATACCCGATATAAACACCAGTGTCTGAACCGCGAAGTGTTTGTGGATTTATTCCTATAAAACAAACCATAAGTTTAATGTTATTCTCTATAAATGGTTCACTAATTTGATTGATTGATGTATACCGGCGTCAACGATGGCCTCATAAGTGGTTTCCAAGAGTATTCTTGAATGTGGGTCAATACTATCACCCAGTGTTTTCATTATACCGAAGAACAGTCCATCAAATTTCTCAATTTCTTTGATTTTCCCCATTCGGCCATTCATTCCGTATAAGTCTATAAATATTTATATCAAATATTAATTATTGTTTTAAATTCACTCTTTGAGAGGGAAAGTAAGAGGGGGTCATCCAAATTCAATAACTCTTATTTATAAAGATAAAGAGTCTTTTTAAATTGCAAATTATTTGGCGAATAATTAAAGTCAAATAATTCGTCTTTTTGTATAAAATACAATAAAAAGTTGAATTTTATTCAGAAATTGTTCCGATTCTTAATCTTTGAGATAATCTTAAATAGTGTTACACAAGTAGCGGCTGAGAACCCCTTTCGAAGGAACAAAAGTCCAAGAGATAAACATTTGAATAAATTATATACTACTTGAATGTTTGCTCCATTGAAAAGAATTGAAAGGATGTTTTTCTTAGAAAATTATTCCGAATTGTTTTTCTGTCAAAACTATTTATCTTTAAATTCTAAATTATACTAAATGATACATGATTAATCATTGATTATTCAAAATTACTTCTTGTTTGACCTCTATTTAACTTTCAATTATTGCACAAGCAAAAAAGAAATGTCCATGTTAAATTAACATTGTTAATCAAGAAAACTATTAGAGGACCAGGTGTTCGAGTAGCAATAAAAAATCAATTATTATAGCTAATTTATTTAACCTTTTTCATTATTAAGAATTATAGAATGATTGAAAATTAGTTTGAGATTTATCAAGATTAATAACTTACCATGACGCCAACGTTTATTGTCGAGGGTAATCATATCCACTTTGTTGTAGAGATTATCGGCGAACTCATCCACTGAATCAGATTCAGGGAATCGTCCGCCCATTCCACTGATCACAATGTCCTCGCGGACACACTCCGGTATAAACGTCTTGGTCTCCATCTTCGGTGGTTATCCGCCTCAGACGGGTCGGTGTCAACGGATTCACAACTGAAGTATAGATTACTTCAAAAACTTCAAGTAAACTTCACTTTCATATCAAACAAGAAAATAACGAAATTAATATGAATTACAGTTTAGGAGTAAATGGATGTTCAACTCTTTCTGATAAATCTTTAAATTTCACTTGATAATTGATAACATTCACTTTTAAATAAATATCTTACCTTATTTAATAAGTTAATCCATGGCAAAGCACATTAAACAAAAAGACCTGCCTTTGAACTCGAGTTTAAGCTTTTAAAGAGAGGATTATCTCTTAAGACTCGTGTATTTGATCGCAAATAAAGAGTGATTTGTGTGTTTATCCTCTTTATAAAGGAGAGGACTGAGAGGCGATAGATATGAATGAAAGTCTCAATTATTGGTCGCATAATCACTCCATTCTAGTTTTGTGGCAAAGATTGTGATCGGAATTTGAAATTTTCTTCGTTTTTACGCTAATTTTTTTGATAATTTTGATGACGACCTCAAAAAATAACACAAATTTCTTGAGTCGCTTAACCTTTCAGTGGTTTCTCCACTGTTTGAACAACAGATGAGCACTGGTTTCAGGACTTTTAAGCAGATCATTATCAAAGGTGTAATTATTGTGATCTTTTGGCGCTAATATGCGCTTGTCCCTTTTTTTAAGGTGGCCTTTTCAATGGTACCCCGCGGTTGAAATTTGTATAAAATTGATATCAAAAAACATATAAAAGATAACAATTCTATGTTTATTCAAAACATTAGATAACATTACTCTCGATTGTAGGCTCTCCTCGCAGAAAGAATTATTGCTGATATGACCTGGTTGCAACAAAAAATATTAGGATTCTTATCGCTTTGTCTGCTGACTGAGGGGTTGTCCTGAGCATTCATTTTTTTAATTAATTGATAATTCTTTAACTGAAAAAAATTATCAATGAATTTTGTAGATTTTATCTTGATTAGTGTAATTTGATTAGGGCAAAAAAGGTTTTCTTTTGTTTTAAGTAGGCTAAATTAAGCTGGCATTGGTTCTTGTAGGCTAAAATAGGCTTTGATTGGCTAATTTGGGACGCTTTTTCAACTAGAACATTTTAATAGACATTTATTTAGGGAAGTGGTGTCTAATTTATACTGTCCTTTACTTTTAGTTAATGAACTTGAACATTAGTATAATTTTCATTAATTTATTGACTCGATTCAATAAAAACGAAATAATTATTTACTCGTTTATTGGTGCATGCGAGCACTGTGCATGTTGATTTTATTTAATTAAATAATTTAATTAAAATAATTAACTCTAATATACAGGTAATTCAGGTTTTCCGAAAAAGAGGCGAAGATTTAGCATAAATTGCTTGAATATTATTAACTTCACCTACTGGGTAATTGATCTAATCTAAAGGGGAAAAATAATCGTCTTACGTTTTTTGCTTAAAAATGAGAGTTTTAAAAGTAGCAGGGATTGCATGAACTCTGGATGAGAAGAAAGATAAATCTTATTTAAGAGTTTTCCTTATGTTTTGATAATGTATTCATTTTTTGGAGAAATTCTTTGTTTATTCCAGTTTTTCAGTGAGTTTTATGTTATGGTGCGCTATCTAGGTCACTTTATTGATGTATTTTTAAGATTTATTTGCGCGTGAAATATTGCTCGTAAGTAGAACTTATCAAGATTAGGTTTATCAGTTTTTATCGAGTGACATTTCATATCGCAGATTGATCCTGGATAATATCTAATTACAATCAGATCAATTGAAAGGTCATCTTCCACATTTTTAAGTAAATTGGTAATTTTGTAAACAATCAGAGAAAGTTTATTTTTAATTGAACGCTAACCAGTTTAAAAAAAATTAAATATTACCAAGGTATCAATTACTGTTTAAATAAAAAAAAGGCAAATATTATCAATAAAATTTGAGCAAGTTCATCCTAAGGAATGTGCGTAAAAAATAGTCTATGATAGTATAGCTTAAAGCATCTCTTGCACTCTGATTTATCTGATCATGATAAATGATTAGTTTCGTTATCTTTAAAATTACCATAGCATATTTAAAGTTAATTAAAATACAAATTAATAGTCTTTTATCTTGCAACAACAAAAGAGTTAAATGATTTTTTTTGGGACAAATGAATTTCAATTATCAGATGAAAGTCTAAATAATTATCTGAAACATTTTGTTCGGTTTTTTTCCTCCAATTTATTGTCAAAATGTTTACGAAAAGTGTATATAAATTGCATTTAAAATCTGAATTCAAGCGAAACATAGTTTTAAAACTAATTTAAAATCAAATCCTTTTTATAAATAATTAATTTTAAACAAATGTTTTAGTATAAGACAGAGAAAGCCAAGCTCTGTCACTTCAGAGGGGGTAATGGGACCGGTTTTTACAGCTTTTCGATCTCTGGGGGGTTTCAGGTCTATACCCCTCTCTTGTCTACCTCTAGTATCAGAGGAAAGTCTGCGAAAAAAAATTCAAAATAATTAATAATTTTTAAATAATTTTAAGAATGAATTGAATGCAAAAATCGTAAGAAATAGGACTCAATATTGGGATTATTGATGGAACGGACTAAACACAGTCTGATAGGCTCACCCATGAATTTCAATTTTGTTGTTTGGGTAAATTAACTCGCATTAACAAGTCAAAATAATAATTACTTGGTAATGCATAATGTCCTCGATTAGAGACGATATGTTTGATGGATCAAAACCAAAGTGTTTAAGTTGTTATTTGCCCAAAAATCATATTCAAATTATCATGTTTATGTTAATTGATTACTAGTGCAATGAATCTTTGCTAAAGATCCAGAGGCTATTTGCTCATGCTGTGCAATATCCTGGGTCATTGTCGCATAACGTCGCTGAGGCAAAGGAAAGTGTACAAACACTTTCCTTTTTATTCTGTGCTCATCATTGCAATAAAATGTGAAACTTTTTCAAAGCTCAGGTTCATTCTAAATTCATGTCCAGGTCTGTCCAATAGAAGGATTGGTCAATCAATAACTGATTTATTTGATGAAATCCCAAATAAATTATTGAAAATTTAATTAATAATAAAATTATTCAATTATTGAGGAAAATAAGCATTAAATTCAATATTGAATTAAAAATTAAAATATAATTGAATTGAATTTAATTACAATAATATTAGTCATTGAATAAGTGTTGAGACAAAAGACTTTACTCATTAGGTATTCAGTAATCAGTTTCTCTCTGAGGGATGATCTAAGAGGAAAGGCATTCGTTTTATCAGTAAAAAAGGTGAGAGTTTTACTTTTCAAGGAACAAAATTTTTAGCATGTTCCACTATTTTATACCCTTATCAAGATTATTTGCTTTAATATTTAAATTTGATTTATGATCTCAACTATCAACGATAGTTATTGATATGACATATCTGATTGAACCAGATATCTGATATCACAATAAATTTGTATCAAATCGAGATGAGCAAGGATAAATGTGTAATGAACTTTGAATTCAATGATAATTCGAGAAAAATTCGCAGAACAAGATTGAAATTTATATCTTAAGATTAAAATCGAGATAAAAGTTTTAATCAGCAAAATGTTAAAAGTTGAAACTTTTTATAAGAAATAGCTTGATCATTATAAAATGATAGAGTGAAGGTGAGTTTTGTTTTTGTTTAAACTGTAAATTTTACAGTCGAACCGTTTAAGTTAAACCTGTTAATCATGTCTTAATTATTGATATTTATTTACTCTAAAAGGATTAACTAGGTGGGGTTATTAAAAACAAAACTGATCGAAACCATTTTTACTTAATTGAGTCATATTTTGTTTATCTTAATAATTAAAAATTCATAAACGATCACCATATTAATTTACATTTTATCAAGATTGTTTTTTCTAATTTTATTTATCTTATTAACTCAGGGCTATCTCACAATTTTTATTAATTACCTGATTTACATATATTTGCCATTTAATGAATTCTTAATGCATTTCAATCATGATTTTAAGCAAATTTATTCGAGCAAATTATTAACAATATTAACATGGTAAATTAAGTGTAATTAAGTGAATATAGAGTAATCATGTTATTATAATTTTATGGTCAATAAGTGATAATAATATAGAAATGAAAAGTAATGTATTTTTTTCAATAAAAGTATTAAAAAAATTATTAAAAAGTAATTAAAATACAAAATGTATTCAAAACTAGTAATCAATCATTTACTGGAAGAGTCATCAAAGAAATTATCTCTTGGTTTGCATCAAAGGTACGAAATGGGGAATTCCTATCATCTATTTCTTCATATACTGATTAATAGAGTCCGCGATCTTATCAAAAGCCATCTGAGAAATAGACTCTGGTTTTGCGTCGATATTCTCAAAGTTGAGTTTACCCTCGAGTCCCTAAAATTGATAAAAGAAGACAATTAATTGAAAATGAATTCATAGGTGATATACAATTCAGGCTTACCTTTTCGGGTAGAAAATAGGCTGTTTTGATGCGGTTAATAGTGTCCTCTTCATCATTGAGTAACTGATCGGTGAGTTCTTGCATTTTAAGCACAAGGAGTTTGCCATTCATTTCCAAATACTTTCTACCAAGGTTCAGTTTCATTTGCTTCACCTTGTTCTTCATTTTCAAGCGATAGCCAGAGAATAGTTTCGCTCTTTTGAATGAATTTATGAGAATCTCTTCGAGGTCTCGGCTGACCAACTGTTTGCCCACCAATTCCTTCAAGTCGTCACTGATTTTGATGAGTTTGGAGTTGATGTCGGGTTTCATAGCTGTGTCCCTTCGGATCTTATCCTTCATCAGTGGCGGCAAATCATTGGCTATGAATGTGATGACCAAATCGAGGACATATTCATCAGAGACTGTGTCCTCATCGATCTGAGTGTCTGACAACATGTCAACAATAACAGCTCTGCCAATCGGCGCCTTCTTCTTCAGCATTTGCATTGCAATCAGAGCACCATAAAAGTGGCCGACAATATCGTATTCGCCGTTCGGGTGAAGTGTTTTCAATAAATCCATATAATATTTAGTGATTTCTTTGAGTGAAGTCATGCTCTCCAAGTCTCTGATCCAATTGAGACCAATCACCGGTCGGTTTATCTTTTCGGCCAACGCTTCCAATGATGCGAAGATACCCTCCAATGGGGGTAAGAAGTAAATGGGTTTCCCAGCGTTCACGTGATTAAGTTTAATAAACGCGTCGTCGGGTATAATGAACTTAATTTTACTCAATTTATTTCTGCAATCTTTGAGATCTTCGGCAAATTGTTTCAACTCCTCTATCTTTCCCGCTTCGAACTCTTTCATCATTCTTATGGTAATGTGTTTGATGTCATTCAACGAGACTTTGATCTCATAATCCCTTTCCAAACCCTGTTGTAGTTCTACTGCAAACATGGACTCCATTCCGATCTCTCCCAGAGTCAAGTGATCGGGCGTTGCCTTCGGGTCAATACCTAAAGCCTCCCAAATTTGTCCAACAATTTTGGCCTCTTTAGTGCCAATGGTTTTCACTCTCTTTGCTCTCATCTGAAGACAAAAACATTTTAATAAATCTTTTATTTAATTCAATTCAATGTTTACTCACAACACAAGAAACGACAGATTTGTTTGTTTGAAGTAATTTATCCAAAACTTCAAGACATGAGTTAATCCTTTGCTTCACAATACCAGACAAAGCACTCAATTCTGTTTCAGCGATAACTCCCACATCACCGATAGGTCCCCATTGGATGGCGAGACCACTCAGTCCATCGTTTTTCCTCAATTCACAAATGCGTTCGCAGACAGAGTTGGCGTAACCATAGTTTGATTGTCCACTATTTCCTTTACCACAACTGACAGACGAGAAGACAACAAAATGATCAAGCTCTAATTTCAAATCCCGTGTTATTTTGTCCAAATTATCAAATATTTTTGTCTTTGAATCAATGGTTTCATTGAATTTATCAATGGTTTGATTCTCAAGAAGACAGTCATTGAGAACAAGAGCCAAATGAAATATTCCTCCGATTGGTCCCAGTTTTTGTGCCTCTTGTATGAGACCTTTAGCGCCTTCGATGGTATATGAGTTATGAGTGGAGACAACGATATTTGTTTTATACATATCGAGTTTGACCCCAAAGAAACTCAATCGATCCAAAACATACTTCTGGTACTTATTCTTAATGCCATGTCTTGAGGTCAGCACAAACTTTCGGGCGCCTAAGTGTAACATCCAGTGAAGTAATTCCATTCCAAAACCACCCAAACCGCCGGTTATAATATAGACCTTTTGTTCATCAAAGAATGTTTTAGTGGTTGCCCTCAAGATCTGTGATTGAGAATAGCCTTTGACAACGATTTTCTCATTTTCCTCTTCTCTCATCTTAAGAATGATTTTTCCGATGTGTTTACCGGTTGTCATATAACGGAAAGCCTTCTCTGCCTCTTCAGCCTTGAAGATAGTTCTTGTGAAGGGTTTAATCATTCCATTTGTGGCGTTAGCGGCGATCCATTCTTTGAACCTCTGCATGAAATCTCTGTCCATAAATAGTTTCCTATCGGCGGACACTCCAATGAAAGAGATGTCTCTCAAGAATGAAAACATTCCCAACTGTTTGTTCATTTGGAGGTCATATTTGCCGATCTCTACAAACCGACCGCAATCGGCCACACATTCATAACTGGCTTCTAGTTTATCGCCACTCAAAGAGTTGAGTACAATATCGACGCCCTTTCCTTTAGTCAGTTCTTTGATCTTATATTTAAACTGAATATCTCTGGAACTGAATATTCTATTTTCAGGAATATTGTATTCAGTCATAAGAAACTTCTTCTTGTCTTCTGTGCCAACCGTCACGAAGATATCACAGCCGTAATACTTGCAGATATTGATAGCTGCCTGACCGATACCACCAGCACCGGAGTGAATGAGGATTTTCTCTCCTATTAATTGCAAGTTTAGATTAGTATTTATTACAGTTTGAACTTTTATCTGAAATGATTACCTCTTTTAATGTGCGCTCTTTCTATCAAACCGTACCAAAGAGTACTGTAAGTGACCAAAATAGTCACGGCGTCATCCATTGACCAGTTATCAGGGATGGGCAGAATCATGTCTTCCATGGCGTCAATAGAAGTGGCAAAACAACGGCTCATATCAAAGCCAAACACTCGCTCTCCGGTATCGGTTCGACGGCCGGCGAACTCAAAACCAATCACACAATCGGTGAACAAACTTAAAGGACCCGAAGCTATACGACCTGTAATTCATTCATAAATAGTTGAGTTTTAATTCAAATATAAATAATAAAAGGCTTTACATACCGGTTGCGAACATAACATCTTTGAAGTTGAGGCCTGAGCTGTAAATATTACACTTAACCATGTTCACTTTTCTATTCTGTATGTCATATCCTGTCTTTCTTGAGGCCATATTCTTCAATGTATACCATTGAAGACTAGATAGATCTCTATTGAGCCCATTGTTAAGGTAATATTCATCGCATACAATTTGGTCATAATCTTTAGGTAGAGTCAGGTGTCTATAAGTACCTAACTTTCCATTTTTGATGACATTAACCGCCAGATCGTTGATTAAAATGTCATGAAAGGGTTGTTCCTTAAAATTGATGGGAAATTTCATTGTATTGTCGTAATTGAAAATACAACGAATCGCTTCTCCTCCCGGTTCCATACGAAGACAATTGGTCAGACCAATTATGCCATTCTTCGTGGTGTCGCTTGCGATCAACCAGACGTTACTCTTGTCTTCGCTTTCCTTCTTTTGAAGTAAAAGTTGTTTAACACTTTCAAACCAGTGATCAGTTTCTTCTGTAATCTCAATGACATTCGTTAATTCGGGAATTTTCGGGTCTTTTGTGGAGACCTTCCTCAGCAAAAGAGCCACAGAACCAATTGAATCAGATTTACTGCAAATAAGACTAAATCCAACACTTTTTGCTTCTTTGATGAAATCATTGATTCTTTTAACCAACAGTTGGTCTGTAATCTGTTTACCATTCATTGATTTCAATGTCTTCTCCGGTTCTGTCAATTGATACCGAAATACCGATAATAGGAAACCCTTAGGATTGACACAATCATACAGATTCTGGACTAAACTGTCCAAATCAAGATTCCACAACTCGTGTGAGTCTTTGACAATCACGAGATTATTCATAACAACATCGGATGGAAATTGAGATTTCTTCAGATCCCAGTCATACATCTTAAAGGACTTCCTCTTCATCTCTTCCTTTACGCCATCAATTGATTTGACGGCAATATTGTAGTCGACATCAATCGGGTAAATGGCAGCGGAAGCCAAGTAATTGTCGATGTTTTCAGCCATCAGACCATTAGTGAGATTAATCTCAAATACTTTGACCTCTTTTTTTGGGACAAAACTTTCGCAGACAATATCGAGAAGAGATCTGATGAGCCGTTCATTTTTGGCCACAAGATTAACGACATCTCCAGACAAATCATTCTCTGGTTTGGCCAATATTTTTGCCACGAGTTCATCCACTTTTACATTCACTATATTCCCATTTTTATCTGTCGTTTCTGTATTTCTTTGTTTCTGTATTTCATTCAACACTTTCAGCAAAATGTGGTCTTCCTTCACATCATTCATATAGTTCTGAAGCACATCATCAGACGCTTCTTGTTTTTGGTCATTTGCTTCACCATTAATTGATTTCTTGATTCTGTTGGCAACAGTTGAACAAACCTAAAGAATGGAAACTTGTTATAAAGATAATTGTCTTAGAGTTTAGATTAGGGAACAGACCTTCAAATACTCCAAAAGACTGTTTTTATCGCATTCTTCGATGGAATTGTTTTCTTCGTTTGCGATGAATTCATACGATTCTAGTTTGAGATCTTGAACGTTGACTTTTCTTGGGATTGGAAGAGCCATCAGATCTTCCACTTCAATACCCGGCGCCACAATCATACGGGAGTTCATATCTATATAGAACGGAATCATTGATTTGTAAATATGAAAGTCCTGTGCGATCAGCTCTTCAACTGTTTCCACATTGTTTTGATCCAAAATAGATCCAAAATCTTTTTGCTGCTCTTTCTTATAGAAGTCATCTTTCATGAGCTCATCCACAGTTTTCTCTTGGTCAAAAGAACCTTGTGCTTTTGTGCTGATCTTATTGGCCGCAACTGCTTCGTAGAGGACTTTAGGATCACATCTCATCTGTTTAATCATTACCGGAACCATCATTTTGCGGAATGGCATAGCAGTGGCCATTGTCTGAAGAAGTGAGTCCATGAATGGCACCCAATTTCCATCCCATTCCACTTCACCCCTCAAAGTGTCAAAGGTTTTGGTCTGCATTTTGCGCAGTCCTCTGAACTTTGGTCCGTAATCGTAACCCATTATTCTGAGATCTTTGTAGATGTCATCGCATTCTATCTCTGTCTCGAAGACATCATCTTTTGGTAAATCATTGACCAAATGCTGGACACAAAGCGTGTATTCTTCGGGACATCGTATTTTGCCAGCACAGGTGGTGTTCCCGTTTTCCAAGATCACAAACTCACCTGATATTAAGAAAGTAAGAGAGAGGACAAGTGTTTAAATTTGATCATTTGGTCAAATAATTGAGTATTAATTACCAGAGTTTTCCATATATCGGACTTTGAGTTTCGTGGCCTCTGTTTGTGATATAAAGACGGGTCGTCTGAACTGAACGTCTTCAAAGACGACCGGAATTTGATTCCATGTCTTTCCCTTATGTGCGGCCAACTGTCTCCAGGCGCACATCAAATACCCAGTGGCCGGGAACAAGATATTACCATCGATACAATGGTCGGGTAAAAATGATTTGAGTTCGCGTTTGAGGTCAATATTTTCGGTCAGTTCCGAAGCGGTGCCCTTAAAGTGAAAATCGGGAAACTTTCTGATGAAATAACTTTCGGAGTGATTCCACTTAATTAGGGAACTGATAGACTGTGTGCCTCTCGAGACCGGATATTTAACCTTTGGATAGAGATTGTCGATGGCAGGGGTCAGACCCAACTCATATGTCTTTGCGATTGCGCTCAAAAACATTTCCAGATTTGTGTTATTCGAGTCTTTTTTGATTAACGAGATATAAGTGGAGGCTTCGAGTGTTTCCGAAATAACTTTCGAGAAGAGTCCGTGCGGTCCGATCTCAATGACAATGGCGTCGGAGGGCATGTATTTCAGTTTATTATAGAAATAGACGGGACTTATCAGGTTATGCACAAAATATTCAGCAGAAGCCAACTTTAGGACATCCTCTGGATCTGATTCAATGAGAGAAGTTGAGACCCATCTCTTTGTTCTGGGCTTTGGATTTGGTACACATTTTTTGAGTTCATCCGTCATCTTCTGGGCTGAAGTCATGAGAAATTCGCTGTGATATGGGATGTCATGGCTCTGGAGCTCCCGAACAAAGACTCCCTTTTTGGCCAAACCGTCGATCATTTGTTTGGTTTCGTTATATAAACCTTTGATTTGAAAAATTATTAATAATTTATTTACAAATAATGTCTTAAAGAGCATTACCTGAGACAACGACTGTGTCCTTTCCGTTATTACAGACTACAGTCGTTCCTTTAGGGCACAGTTTCTTTGCGTCGCTCCAATTCATTCCTAAGACAGCCATAAGTCCTTTCGGTATTTTCTTATCACATTCAGTGACAACTCCTCTGAAATATGTTACGAGAAGAGCCTCTTTTGTTGTGAGACATCCATCAGCATAAGCGGCCGCTATTTCTCCGAAGGAATGACCAATAATTCCGTCGGGAGTTATGTTCAAAGATGTCATTACATCCATTAAAGCGATTTCAATAGCAGTTGTGGCACAGAATTTGTTGGTCATCGACGACATCGACATTTTATCATCAGATAACAGCAGATATTTCAAGTCAACGCCGTATGGTTTGAGAACTTCATGGCATTCCTCAATCTTTTCGGCAAAAATCTTGATAGGCATCAAAGCTTTGGCCATTCCTACCCACTGTCCGCCTAAACCAGGAAAGATGAACCAAATTGGACGGACTGTCTTAGAGGTGAATACTGAAGAATGTTTTTTGTATTCTCGCTGTAGTTCTCCGCTTTCATTGTGGGTCTCTTTTATTATTATTGAACCTCTTATTGGAAAACCCGTTGAGTTCATCGTATTTTTTGCGTTCATTGGCTCAGTTAGTAGATTGAGGAATTCCCTTGTTACTTTAGTCGGGTTATCTTCAATCCATTTGCACATTGAATTGAATCCCTCTTCAGTTCGGGAACTGATGTGAACCAAACGAGGAATAATGTCCGCAATCTTCTCGTTATCCTCACTAATAGTCTTATAATTAGGTTCGAGCAATACGTGTGCGTTCACTCCTCCGACACCAAAGTTGTTGACACCAGCGATACCTAAATTTTTGATCAGTTATTATAAGACTGTAATTGAAAGGTTCAATAAAATGAATACCTGGTGTATAGGAGTAGTTCCCTTTAATAGGCAAAAGTGGTGGACAATACTCTTTAATGTTGTTCTTAATTGTGTTCAGATGAAGACACGAAGGTATGCACTCTCTTTCATAAGCCAACAGCACTTTAGTGATTGACGACACTCCGGAGGCGCCCTCCGCGTGACCGATGTTGCTCTTCAATAACCCAATTGGGAGTACACCATCTCTTTTCGGTTTAGCGCAATAAGCATTGAATATAGCCTTTGCTTCTTGAGGGTCACCCACCTTGAAGAAGAAAATTCAAAAATTAACCTAGTTCAATTATAATTATGGTTGAATTACCTTGGTGCCAGTGGCGTGCGCTTCAAAATAGTTGACTTTGAGTGGATCTATATTTGCCTCTTCATATACTCTGACCATCAATTCCTCCTGAGTTTCAGATGAGGGGAAAAACATTCCCATTCTTTTGTTGCCATCAATATTAATGCCGGAGTTGAGGACAGTCGCGTAAATCCGTTTAGCGTCAGAGCTTTTCTGTAGGAAAAGACACGAAACACACTCTCCTCTGGTAAAGCCGTCAGCTGTTTCATCCCATACTTTAGGGATACCGTCTCTTGCGTTGAGATGAGTTACTTGAAACACGTGATTAGTGAAGGGCTGCAAATTAACTGATGTGCCGCCAACTATAGCCTGACTGCATTTGCCTGAACACAAAGTATTAAATCAAACTTGATAAAAATATCTTAATAAACAATGACTTACCTAATCTGAGGTCATTCATAGCACAATTGAAAGCAACCAAACTTGAAGAACAGGCCGTATCGATCAGAATAGAGGGTCCTTTAAAGTCGAAGACGAAAGAGACCCGATTGGCGTAAAGACATTTATTACTTCCCTGAACCCACAGAAGTGTATCAGACATATTGCTCTGGGAGTCGGGCTGAACTTCTTCAGGTATGCCATCAGGCATTCCGAATGAGGAATACCCGATATAAACACCAGTGTCTGAACCTTTGAGTGATTGGGGATTAACTCCTAATAAAGCAATTCATAAGTTTAATGTTATTCTCTATTAATGTTCCAATAATTTGATTAATTGATGTATACCGGCGTCAACGATGGCCTCATAAGTGGTTTCCAAGAGTATTCTTGATTGGGGGTCAATACTATCACCCACTGCTTTCATTGTACCAAAGAATGATCCATCAAACTTATCAATTTCTTTTATCTTTCCCATTCGGTTATTCATTCCGTATAAGTCTATAAAAGTATATAAATAATATATTATTTATATAAAGAATTATAAATTGAAATTCTATGAACTTGATCATTAATTATTCTATCATTCTTATGAAAAAGTTGAGATAACGTAATTATGATTTGAACTTACCATGTGGCCATCTTTTATTGTCGAGTGTTATCATATCCACACCATTATAGAGATTATCTGCGAACTCATCCACGGAATCAGATTCAGGGTATCGGCCACTCACTCCACTGATCACAATATCCTCTCTCTTGTTGTTGGGATAGAATGTCCTGGTCGTCATTTTTAGCTTGGTGTAAATATTTCTTCTAATTTATAAAATCAAACTCAATATAGAGTAGAGCTTTTCGAGATTCTTCTGGAAGTTCTTCAAAAGAATTATCATTCATAAGTAAAACTCAATTATTTTTTCCGGACAATACTTTCTCTGAAAAGACTCAGAGCGAAACTTATGAGAAAATTTTGGTAACAATTCTTTTTATAGGTCCCAATTGTAATATGAAAACCCGATGTCCTTGGACACTTTCGAGAATTGATTTTTTCTAAAATCATGCATTGATTTGATGTTGTTTTGACTCTTCTTGATTATAGTGCTATAAATAGAAAGCTTTTTATTTCTTTTTAATTTCCTCCTAAAAGTATTTCTGTTCATTTTTTTCCAATAATTTCTATCGCTAGTTAATACTGAGAAAATTATTCTGTGCCTTTGGGTAGAGCCCCTCACTCTGTCATCTTTGTATTTAATGGAAAAACACACGATATTAGTGAATGCCTTCTCTGGAAAAGTGATCGAAAACTTATTAATGAACGATTAAATTGGTTTAATAAGTTTCGTGATGACCAAGGTGGTGCTTACGCAATTTCAGGGTCAATTTATTGGATAACTGAAGGTTATTAAAACTTTTGTTCAGTCAGTGTTTTACTTTATGATAGGTTACTTTATGGTTCACTGGTTCACTTTATGGTTGGCAGGTTAATTATAAATTGAGCAAGGTTGATATACCCTGATATACCCTGTTATTTTGTTTGTAAACTAACCTTGCATTAAAAAATTTGCACTAAATTTGTTCTTAAAATTGTTATTGATTTTGGATATTATTGAAACCCTTGGATATCAAATATTTTTTATATTGTACTCAATATTACGTATTCATAACATAACCTGCAATTCAAGTGTTTAATATCAGGAGTGGAAACTGGTCTGAGGAAAGGGATTCCCTGCACTCCCCTTTTACGTAATAAGAGGTGGACAGTGTTGAACACTTATAGGAATATTACCATTACGATTACCATGGGGATTTTCTATTTCACACAAAGTTCTGTGAATTGTGTTATCCATTTGTGATCAGAATTTAATTGATTTTCTGTTATTAAATGTAAACAAATTTTAATGATTTTCATATTTAAGGCTAAAAATAAAATATATTTTTGGCAATTCTTAGTTGAATTGAGCTAGATAAACACTGCAAACGTCAATTTTAACGAATAACATTGCGCAATACTAGGTATTATCTTATCAATTATTTCTAAATTTATTGATTGGAAAACTACTCTGACACGAGCCATGAATCATAACTTTTTATAAATATTATTAAAAATATTTTTAATATTGTTATCCTGTAAATTTTGCTTGGTAATTTTGAAGTAAAAGATGGCTTTCCCGTTGGATAATTACATTTTATTTTTCACCATCTAAAATTAAAAATCCTAATGGTAATTTAAGAGAAATTGAAGTCCCTAAAAATTTTCAAATTCACCCCCTAAATCGTGGCAATAAAATCATGGACCATGGTAATGCCTGATAAAGGTTATTGCAAGTTAAACTTAATTTCCATCTAACCACCAATTTCCTCTTATTCTCTTAAGTCACCTGATAAAGTAATTTAAGGTCAAAGATTCAATTCTATATATAGTTTTCATACCATGATAAATTGCTTATACTTCTATTGAACCACGTCCAAAAAATTTCCCGAAATCATAATTATAAAGATCACCTTGATATGAACTTACACAAAAAAATAATTGATTCTAAGAAGTGTAACCGTGTAATACCATAACCGGGGTCAAACACAAATAATTCCCTGAACTTTTTATTACAAAAATTTCCTCATCTTTGACGGGAGTGTTTGAATTCGATCAAGGTCAAATATACAAAAATGATTAAAATCACATTAGCTTCACCCTTTCCAACACTAACCAATACATTGTATTGAATAACAAGTTAATAAAAAATAAATATGTTGTCTATTCATAGCATGTATAGCGTGCATGGTCAAACACCATTTGATAGATTTGCCTATTTTTACCAAAAATCTATAATTAATTTGTTTTGAATGATTTATTCAAATATTCCACTCCTCTATCAAAGAAATATTCAATAACAATAGTTGCAAGATAATTATATAAGCAATATTTTGCTCTCATAATTCAAAAGTCGAAAACATTTTAAAAGGATTATCTTAATTACCTTTCAATTGCGTCAAACACTTTTGTTGGCGGAAAAAATTCCACAATTACTTGATAATGTAATAACACGTTTACTAGAGTAAAAAAGATGAAATTAATTGCCAAAGAAAAAATACTTGGCAATAAAATAGAGGGAATTTTATTATTATGTTTAAAATTAAATGAAAATATTTTTGATATTATCTTTGAATTATGGTAATTTTAATTTCCTTTTTGATCTTGATTAAATAAGAGACAAACATTTTAATTGGTTTTATTCAAGTTTTTGAATAATTTTCAAAAGAAAATGAAAGATAAGTTTTTTTTGAAAACAATTTCTTTATTAATGTTTTGTTTTAATTGAAATTAATTATTGTTTTCATTCATTCATTGAAAACATTTCGAAGAAATTAATTATTTATTTAAGTATTGATTCATAGAAATCGCGATCTTTTCGAAAGCCATCGAAGATATTGCCTCCGGGTCTGCATCAATAGTTTCAAAGTTGAGTTTCCCCTCCAAGCCCTGGAAGAAAAGCAAAAATATAAATTACCATGCTCAAGTAAAATACAACAGGAATACTTTTTCGGGTAGAAAATAGGCATTTTTGATGCGTTCGATGGCATCCCTTTCATTCAATTTTTCCTCTTTGAAAACATGCAACTTTATCACGAATAGCCGGCCATTCATTTCAAGGTATTTCCTGCCCATGTTCATTTTCATTTGCTTGAACTTATTCTTCATATTAAACCTATAAGTGGTAAACATTTTCGCTCTTTTGAATGAAGAGATGAGAATCTCCTCTAAGTCTCTACCGATCAGTGATTTGCCGACAAATTCCTTCAATTCGTCACTGATTTTGATTAGTTTTGAGTTCACGTCGGGTTTGAGTGCTGTGTCTCTCCTTATCTTATCCTTCATTACTTGTGGCAAATCGTTGGCCAAGAATGTGATGACTAAATCCAGGATATACTCATCGGAAATCATTTCTTCGTCGATATTAGAGTCGGACATCAAGTCAATGATAACGGCTTTACCGATCGGCGCCTTCTTCTTAAGCATTTTCATTGCAATAACTGAGCCATAGAAGTGGCCGACAATATCGAAGTCGCCGTTTGGGTGAAGAGTTTTTATTAAATTCATGTAATATTTAGTGATTTCTTTGAGTGAAGCCATGCTCTCCAAGTCTCTGATCCAATTGAGACCAATCACCGGTCGGTCTGTCTTTTCGGCCAAAGCTTCCAGCTGTGAGAATATGCCCTCCAATGGGGGTAAGAAGTAAATGGGTTTCCCGTTCTTCACGTGATTTAGTTTAGTAAAGGCATCGTTCGGAACAATGAACTTGATTTTACTCAATTTACTTCTGCATCGTTTGAGTTCTTCAGAAAATTCTCTGAATTCATCCACTTTTCCGGACTCAAAGTCTTTCATCATTTTTATGGTAATATGTTTTATGTCATTCAGAGTGACTTTAATGTCGTAATCCCTCTCCAATCCCTGTTGTAGTTCCACCGCAAACATTGATTCCATTCCGATCTCTCCCAGAGTCAAGTGATCGGGTGTTGTCTTTGGGTCAATACCTAATGCATGCCATATCTGTCCCACAATTTTAGCCTCTTTAGTGCCACTCATTTTCACTCTTTTAGATCTCATCTGAAAATAAAGTGATTTATTGAAACTTAATTTTATTTCAATAATAGTTTACTCACAACACAGGAAACGACAGGTTTTTGTGTTTGAAGTAATTTATCCAAAACTTCAAGACATGAGTTAATCCTTTGCTTCACAATACCAGACAAAGCACTCAATTCTGTGTCTGCGATGACCCCTACGTCACCGATAGGTCCCCATTGGATGGCGAGACCACTCAGTCCATCGTTTTTCCTTAATTCACAAATGCGTTCGCAGATAGAGTTTGCGTAACCGTAGTTGGATTGACCCGGATTTCCTTTACCACAACTGACTGATGAGAAGACAACAAAATAATCCAAATTAAGGCTCAAATCGCGAGTAATTTTGTCCAAATTATCAAATATTTTTGTCTTTGAATCCATTGTTTCATTGAATTTATCAATGGTTTGGTTCTCAATAAGACAGTCATTGAGAACAAGAGCCAAATGAAATATCCCTCCAATTGGTCCCAGTTTTTGTGCCTCTTCTATAAGACCTTTAGCGCCTTCGATGGTATTTGAGTTATGGGTTGAGATAATTACTTCTGATTCATACATTTTAAGACTAATACCGAATGATTTCAATCGATCCAAAACATACTTCTGGTATTGAGTTTTGATGCCATGTCTTGAGGTCAGCACAAACCTTCGGGCGCCTAATAGTAACATCCAGTGCAGTAACTCTAAACCAAATCCACCCAAACCTCCAGTAATTATATAAACTTTCTTCTCGTCGAAGTATGTCTTTGTTGTCGCCCTAAATATCGGTGCCGGAGAACACCCTTTGATTACAAACCTCAGATTCTCCTCTTCTCTGATCTTAAGAATGATTTTTCCGATGTGTTTACCGGTTGTCATATAACGGAAAGCCTTTTCAGCTTCTTCTGGTCTGAATAAAGTCCTTTTTAACGGTTTAATCATTCCGTTGTTTGAGTTGTTGTGAACCCATTCTTTGAATCTTTGCATGAAATCTCTGTCCAGAAATAGTTTCCTATCGGCGGACACTCCAATGAAAGAGATATCTCTCAAGAATGAAAACATTCCCAACTGTTTATTCATTTGGAGGTCATATTTGCCGATCTCTACAAAACGGCCGCAATCGGCCACACAGTCATAACTGGCATCCAATTTATCGCCACTCAAAGAGTTGAGGACAATATCGACGCCTTTAGTTTGAGTCAATTCTTGGATTTTATACTTAAACTGAATATCTCTGGAACTGAATATTCTGTTCTCAGGAATGTTATACTCAGTCATCAAAAACTTCTTCTTCTCTTCATTACCGACGGTAACAAAGATATCGCAGTCATAGAACTTGCATATATTGATGGCCGCCTGTCCAACACCACCAGCACCCGAGTGAATCAGAACCTTTTCACCTTTCTTGATGTGCGCCCTCTCAATCAAACCATACCACACAGTGCTATAAGTGGCTAAGATGGTGACCGAGTCATCCATTGACCAGCACTCAGGTATTGGTATAATAAAGCCTTCCATCGCATCGATAGAAGTTGCGAAACAGCGGCTCATATCAAAGCCAAACACTCGCTCTCCGGTATCACAACGACGTCCCGCGAATTCAAAACCAATCACACAGTCATAGAACAAACTCAAAGGACCCGAAGCTATACGACCTGTAATTCATTCATAAATAGTTGAGTTTTAATTCAAATATAAATAAAAAAAGGCTTTACATACCGGTGGCGAACATAACATCTTTGAAGTTGAGTCCTGCGCTGTATATATTGCATTTGACCATGTTCACTTTTCTATTCTGTATGTCATAGCACTCTGTTTTTGAACTCAAATTCTTCTTACAAAACCATTGAAGACTTGACAGATCTCTATTCAGACCATTGTTTAGGTAATATTCATCGCAAAGTATTTGGTCGTAGTCTTTGGGTAGAGTCAGGTGTCTGTAAGTACCTATTCTTCCGTTTTTGATGACATTTACTGCCAAATCATTGGCTAAAATCGTAGAAAACGGCTGTTCCTTGAAATTGATGGGAAGTTTTATTGTATTGTCGTAATTGAAAATACATCGAATAGCATCTCCTCGCGGTTCCATGCGTAGGCAATTGGTCAGACCTAAGATACCATTCTTTGAAGAGTCGCTCGCAATTAACCAGATATTACTTCTTTCTTCGGTTTCCCTCATTTCAACTAAAAGTTGTTTAACACTTCCAAACCAGCGATCAGTTTCTTCTGTAATCTCAATCACATTCTTGTTTTCGGGAGCTTTAGGTTCTTTGGTATAGACTTTCTTCCGGAAGAGTAGAGCCACAGAACCAATAGAATCAGATTTACAGCAAATAAAATTAAATCCAAGACTTTTTGCTTCTTTTCTAAAATCATTGATTCTAATAATCAACTGTTCGTCTGTTATCTGTTTGCCATTCATTGACTTCAATGTATTTTCTGGTTCTGTCAGTCGGTGCCGAAAGACAGAAATGAGAAAACCATTGGCTTTAAGACAATCATTCAATTCTTGGACAAACTTTTTTGTCTCTATTTTCCACAATTCTTGTGAGTCTTTTAAGACAATCAGATCATTCATTATTACGTTTGAGGGAAAGTCTGATTTCTTTGGATCCCATTCTGTTATTTTAAACGACTTCTTCCTAATATCTTCTTTTACGCCATCAATTGATTTGACGGCAATATTGTAGTCGACATCGATTGGATAAATGGCTGCCGACGCCAAGTAATTGTCTATTTCTTCAGCCATCAAACCAATGGTTGGGTTAATCTCAAAGACTTTGATATCCTTTTTCGGGACATAATTTTCGCAGACAATATCCAGAAGAGATCTGATTAGCCGTTCATTTCTGGCCACGAGATTAATGACATCTCCAGACAAATCATTCTCAGGTTTGGCCAAAATTTCTGTCACTATTTCCACAACTTTTTCTTCGATGAGATTCTGGTTCTTATCTGTCGTTTGTTTTTGTATTTCAATCAACACTTTAAGCAAAATGTGTTCCTCTCGAAGATTATTCGTATATTTTTGAATCACATCTTCGGTGATGTCTGTATTCGTCTCAATTCCGTTATTATTAACAGATCTCTTGATTTTGTTGGCAATTGTGGAACAGACTTTCAAATATTCCAAAAGACTCTTTTTATCGCATTCTTCGATGGAATCGTATTCTTCATTAGCAATGAATTCATATGATTCCAGTTTGAGATCAAGAATATTAGTCTTTCGCGGAATAGGTAGAGCCATCAGATCCTCCACTTCAATACCTGGCGCCACAATCATACGGGAAGTCATGTTTGCATAGAAAGGGATTCTCGATCTATACATATGGAAGTCTTGTCCAATGAGCTCTTCGACTGTCTCAACATTACTCTGTTCCAGAATTGATCCGAAGTTTGATTGTCTTGTCTTATAAATGTGGTCTTTAGTCATGATGTCATCGACTGCCTTCTCTTCATCGAGAGCATCGGGTTCTGCGACCTCTAACCTATTGGCGACAACTGCCTCGTATAGGACTCTTGGATCGCATCTTAACTGTTTAATCATCACCGGAACCATCATTTTGCGAAATGGCATCGCTGTGATCATTGTCTGAAGAAGTGAGTCCATGAATGGCACCCAATTGCCGTCCCACTCGACTTCGCCGTACAATTTATTGAAGCCATTTGTCACTACTCTTCGCAATCCTCTAAACTTTGGTCCGTAATCATAGCCGACAGCTCTCAGGTCTTTGTAGATGAACTCAGTCTCTAATTCGGACTCAAAATTCTTCGGGATATCAGTGACTAAATGCTGGACATTTAGTGTGTCCTCATCGGGAGACCTCGCTTTACCAACGCAAGTGACATTACCATTCTCCAATATCGCAAACTCTCCTGATATTTAAAAATGATCATGGTTAAATTTTAGTTATAGGCTTTGTCACAATTATAATCACCTGTTTGTTCCATATATTTGACTTTGAGTTTTGTTGGCTCCTCCTGCGATATGAAGACCGGTCGCCTGAACTGGACGTCCTCAAAAACTACCGGCACTTGATTCCAGATTCTGCTCTTATGTGCGGCCACTTGCCTCCAGGCGGCCATTAGATAACCGGCCGCTGGAAACAACATATTGCCATCGATACAGTGGTCAGGTATGAATGACTTGATCTCTCTGCCCAGGTTTATATTCTCGGTAATGTCAGAAGAGGTCGCCCTGAAGAAGTAATCGGGGAATTTGCGAACCAAATAGGTTTCCGAGTGGTTCCACTTCAATAAGGAACTAATGGATTGGGTGCCCCTCACCATTGGATACTCCACTTTAGGATAGAGCTCGTCTATAGCTGGGATCAGACCCAACTCATAAAGCCTTGCAATGGTATTCAAAAACTGTTCCAGATTTGTGTCATTTGAGTCCCTTTTAAGGAGTGATATATAAGTGGAGTCAATAAGTGTTTCAGAAATAATCTTCGGGAACAGTCCGTGCGGTCCGATCTCAATGACAATGGCATCCAATGGCATGTGTTTTATTTTATTGAAGAAATAGACGGGACTTATTAGGTTGTGGACAAAGTATTCGGGTGACGCCAATTTCAAAACATCTTTTTGTTCGGAGTCTATGAGAGCGGTTGAGATCCATTTCTTAGATCTGGGCTTTGGTTCGCGAATATGTGTTTTGAGCTCTTCTATTAACTTCTGGGCTGAAGTCATAAGGAATTCGCTGTGATATGGGATGTCATGACTTTCCAGTTCCCGAACAAAGACTCCTTTTTTGGCCAAATCTTCGACCAATTGTTTGGTTTCGTTATATAAACCTTTGGTTTTAATTTAATTAGAAATTATTCATTGATTTTTAGATCAGAATAAAAATTCTTTACCCGAGACCACGACTGTGTCTTTTCCATTATTACAGACAACACTCGTTCCCTTTGGACACAAAGCCTTTGCCTCATTCCAACCGAGCCCTACGACAGCCATCAATCCTTTAGGTATTCGTTTATCACTTTCAGTGACAACTCCTCTGAAGTAAGTGACGAGAAGAGCCTCTTTTGTGGTAAGACATCCATCGGCATAAGCGGCTGCTATTTCACCAAAAGAATGACCAATAATTCCATCAGCGGTTATATTAAGAGTCACCAATAGATCATTTAAAGCAATTTGGATGACAGTTGTGGCACAGAATTTGTAAGTCATTGAACACATTGAGTTCCTGTCATCAGATAAGAGTAGATACTTGATGTCAATTCCATACGGTTTCAGAATTTGATGGCATTCCTCAATCTTATCGGCAAAAACTTTAAAAGGCATCAATGCTTTGGCCATTCCTACCCACTGTCCGCCTAAACCTGGGAATAGGAACCAAACGGGACGGACTGATTTTGCATTGAATATTGAAGAGTGCTTTTTATACTCCCGCTGTAGTTCTCCGCTTTCATTGGCTGTCTCTTTGATTATTATTGAACCTAATTTCAGGTGAAAAAGTAGTGATGGTCAATTGATCAAATTATCTTCTTAGTATACCTCTGATAGGAAAGCCTGCTGATTTTATTGTTGGCTTTACATTCATTGGTTCTGCCAGTAAGTTTAAGAATTGTCTTGTTACTTTCTTTGGGTTATCTTCTATCCATTTACAAATATAATTGAATCCTTCTTCAGTTCGGGAACAGATGTGAACCAAACGCGGATAAGTGTCAGCAATCTTATGGTTATCATCACTAATAGTCTTATAATTAGGTTCGAGCAATACGTGTGCGTTAACCCCTCCAACGCCAAAGTTGTTTATACCAGCGATTCCTAAACAATTTGATCATGCTTATTTTTGAAGACATTTTCAAGTAAAAATACCTGGAGCATATGGATAATTTTCTGTAATAGGCAATAGTGGCGGACAGTACTCCTTGATATTGCTCTTAATTGTTTTCAAATGAAGACAGGGAGGAATGCACTCCCTTTCATAGGCCAGTAGTACTTTGGTTAAAGAAGACACTCCGGAAGCGCCCTCTGCGTGACCGATGTTACTCTTTAGAAGACCAATCGGAAGAATGCCTTCCCTTTTGGGTTTAAGACAATAAGCATTGTATATGGCTTTGACTTCTTGGGGGTCTCCAACCTTTGAACATTAAATTACTAATTTAATATTTAGCTCTTGTAAAATGAATGATATTACCTTGGTGCCAGTGGCATGTGCTTCAAAATAGTTGACTTTTAGCGGATCAATATTCGCCTCTTCGTATACTTTGCACATTAATTCCTCCTGAGTCTCAGAAGAAGGGAAAAACATTCCCATTCTTTTGTTGCCATCAATATTGATGCGGGAGTTGAGGACAGTCGCGTAAATGCGTTTAGCGTCAGAGCTTTTCTGAAGAAAAACACAGGAAACACACTCTCCTCGGGTAAAACCGTCTGCATTTTCATCCCATACTTTAGGAATACCATCCTTTGCGTTAAGTCGAGTTACTTGGAAGACATGGTTAGTGAAGGGCTGCAGATTAATGGATGTGCCGCCGACTATAGCCTGACTGCATTTGCCTGAACCCAAAGCGCAAAATTTATTCAAAGAATGTGTAATAAAATTTAAGGATTACCTAATTTCAAGTCATTTACGGCACAATTGAAGGCAACCAAACTCGAAGAACAGGCCGTATCGATCAGAATAGACGGCCCTTTGAAGTCGAACACGAAAGAGACCCGATTGGCATAAATACACTTATTAGTACCCTGTACCAATAACAGAGTGTCTGACATATTGCTTTGTGAATCGGGCTGAACTTCTTCGGGTATACCATCAGGCATACCAAAAGAGGAGTACCCGATATAAACTCCTGTGTCTGAGCCACGAAGCTTTTGTGGATTAACTCCTGAGAAATGATTTAAATTTAATTTATTATCAATTTATAGAGAGTTTGCAAACCGGCGTCAACTATGGCCTCATAAGTGGTTTCCAAGAGTATTCTCGACTGCGGGTCAATATTATCTCCCAGTGTTTTCATAGTACCGAAGAAAAGTCCGTCAAATTTGTCGATTTGCTTGATCTTTCCCATTCGGTTATTCATTCCGTATAAGTCTAATGATATTTTATGAATTAATTGATCCAAAGATTAGTACTGTTTTTGAATTATCTGACGAATAGAGGCATACCCTGAGGCCACCGCCTATTGTCGAGTGTAATCATATCCACTTTGTTATAAAGATTATCTGCGAACTCATCCACGGAATCTGATTCCGGGTATCGGCCGCTCATACCACTGATGACAATATCATCTTTAATACATTCCGGTGTAAAAGTCTTGTTCGACATCTTTGGTGGTTATCCTCAAAACCAGAGCTAAAAATCAGTTATTTTTCTGAAAACTAAATACTTTTTCAAACAACTGTTGAAAACTCAATCATTAAGTCTTAATCATTAAAACCTGAATTCATATCAAAGATTTAATTCTCATTAAATGTGAAGTTATTTTTGATTCAATTCTTTTTATAGATTCAAAGATTATTTTTTAAGCAAGATAATAAGTTAAGCTAAATAAGAAAACCTGGTAACCTTGATAACCAATTTGTTATTTTGCTCATTAAGTGCTATAAATTTCGATCTTTTTTGTCTTCAAAATTAAATTCTTTGAAATGAGAGGTAATTTCTATAACAAGTGCTGAGCAAATTATTCTGTGCTATCGGCTATCAGCGGAGCCTGTTTTTTCCCATCAACAAAATAGGCTTGTTTTTCAGTGTTGGAAAATCATGAGACAACACAACCATTTTTTAGGGCTAATTCTTACAAATTATGTCCATTGATACCAGGTTTTAGAAAGGGATGTGCCAGTAAACCTAGTGCTCAAAGCATCAAAATTTTATTATGGAAATACCAATTATTTATCTAAGCTTGATCTAGATGGTGATTTTCGCCTTTTATAATTGACAAGAGAATGGATTTGAGGAAGTGAATAACTGAAATATCAATCAAAAATTGCTCTTATATCATCATGGTCATATTTCAATTGTCTAATATGAATTGCCAGACAAAACTAAAAATGGAATTCCCTCAAGAAATTAAGTGAACTTTTTCATATACTAATTAAATAATTTAAAAAATACCTCTTTATCAAAATGGTAATTTACTTTGCACATAAATGGACTTAAATGAACAGGTGAGTATATCTTTTAGAATAACTTGATTATTATGTTTCAATTCGTTGCGAAATTAAAGTGAAATTTTGTAAAAACATTGAAAATCAGGTAAAATATATGATAATTAAACAAAAATTCAAGATAAAGTAGTGCCAAGAATATAATAGTGGCAATTAAACGGTATTACCTATTATGTATTATCTCGAGTTTTAAAAACAAGATTCTTCTTCTTTTTGGAAAAATTCATTTTACAATTACATGTGTTTTAATCGCTTTAATGATTTAAATGTAGTAATAAATGGTTATTTAAAAAAAGAAGTTGTCGGATCAGTTTATAATAAATTAAAGGCTTGAAAAACAAATAAAAATTTTCCCAAAAATTCCATTCAATTTGTAATAAACCAATTGATCGAATAACAGGGAATAACCAAGCTTGAATTTTAATTTAATAATAACGTATTATCAAATTTTACCTCTTGGTTATTACCTTCGATATCTCAAAGGGTTTTCCGATAAGTCTTTTTATAACAGGTTTTCTGCACAAATCACAACACAAGTGAAGTATAATCGGGATAATTGCCAATCATTTTCCACTCGGGATATGAAATCAAATCAAAACTAAGAAATATCTCAATCAATATCTCACTTAAAGTTATTGGAAATTAGAATATAAGAGAAAAGATGATAAGCAAAGACATTTCAGTTTTCAAATTATTCAACAAAAGTCTTAACAATTCATTGATTGATCCCTTTTTATAGAAAATATAAATACACTTCTTATGGAGCATTACTTTACAGGTATTTTATATTCTTGATAATTAAAGTCATTTTTTAGTTCAAGTTATTTATAAGACTTAATAAAACAAACAAAAAGACAAATAAATACATAAAATGAGAGATATTTTGAGAAACGATTGAAATTATTTTATAAATGAAATTCAGTTTCGATTGTTTTCAATAGTTTTCAGAATCCAATTGATATGAATGGGAACCGATATCCAAAAGCCAGTCCCTGTTTGAAGTGCAGTAAACAAGATATCAACATTTTTGTCATAACAAAGTGAACTGGCTTTCATTACACCAATTTGTACGGCTCTCTTAGACCAATCATTGAGATGTTGAACGAGAGGTCCACCGGAATCACCCTTTAATTAAATTTTTAGTGAAAACTATATCAAGAAATAATGTCAACTCACAGGACAGGGTCGTCGAGATGTATCGTCGGGGAAATCTGCGCAATACCTCATAAAACAGTCGGTAATGTTTTTTATGCAGCCTTTCCTCATATAATCCGAAGTTTTTAAAAACCATAACTTTGTAAACAGATTTATTCCGATCCCAAACATTGTGGCCGCTTTTCCCTCATAGTAAGTGTGGTTTCTTGTGGGCAGACATATAGTGTTAATGAGATAACGGCGGCCATCAGTCTTACGACGAGCGAATGGTTTGTCCAGTTTTATGAGTGCGATGTCATACAACTGTTTGTCACTTTCATTTCCAGACCCATATCTCGGGTGTGGTAACCATTGTTTGACGAATCGTTGTTGTCCTTGACGGCGATAATTAGATCCGCCATAAATTATTGTAACTAATTCACTGTTACCTGCGTTGCAGTGCGCGGCCGTCAGCACCCATTCAAATGTTATAAGAGATCCGGTGCAAAATGTTTCATAATATTTATCAGGATCTGGATCTAATGCTATGACCCATCGATGAGGACTCAACGCTTGGAACCCCTTATGGCCGAATATGCCAATTGCCCATGATGCTTCTCCATAGTCAACTCTCGTCCCTTTAAATATACAGCTCTTAGTGTATAAGTAGTCAAACATATCATTATTTCTTTCGATATTGTTTTGGGGTTTCTTCGGACAAGCCTTTTGATGGCATGTTTTCTCGTCATAACTGTAGTTATGGACAGTCGGCACAAATCTCATTCCACACTCGGGTAGGTTTACACCAAATTTCCTGTAATTGGGATAATTTCCAATCATTTTCCACTCGGGATATGAAATCGACTCAACTGTTAAAACAAAACGATTTCAAATGAAATGAAAATTTTGTTGAATTAAGAAATTACTCAATCGATGCCTCCCTTACCGTAATTGATGATCAAAATCAAAGACAATGTGATATTAATTAAAGACATTTTTGCCAATAAAGCCATCAATTGATATCGCATTTGAAAAATTTCAAAAAAACTTCTGAAAAACAAAATAATTTTTACAATTAATTCAATGCTTTTATTTGAATCACAATATGTTTGTCTCGTGATGTTATGGACAGACAGAGACCAGGGTCTGAAGATTCTGGACTGTTCTGGCTTCTGTTGGGCTGTTCTCTCACCAATAATTATTACAGTTTCAAAAGTATTGAACAGAATATCAATAATTACACAGAATTTCAGTTAAATTATTTATTTGTTTATAAATCTTATTAAAAGAATATTCTATTGAAGTATAAAATCTATGGAATTATATAAATATCTATAAAAAGTATATGAAATCCAAAACGAATTCAAATAATGTGAACAGAAAGTGAAGAATGAGAGCTATTCCCACGATATAGGAAGGGGTCCCATAACTCATGGCCGCCAAATGTGTGTAAACTTGTATTAATAGGAATAGAAGTGAGAGATAAATGTATAAAATGGCTTTTGAATGGATTCGTTGACTGATTTTTGTGGGCACATACACATGGAATATGAGATACCTGTCCACCAGATGTTTCGCTATCATATACAAGAAACCTGGGGTTGAGAGGAAGGGAAAGCCAGTCAAACACATTAATCGATTGATAGGACATACCTATTGGTGCTATCAAAGGACTGGATATACTAAATGTGACGATAAGTGTGAAGAGTAATAGAATTCTTGGATAATAAGTCCCGAAATAGAACTCGAATTTAACCATTTGTCGAGCGGTCAGGAATTCTGCCGGAGTTCGAGATATGAACAATAAGGAGACCACATATAGCGCCACTTCTGAGATACGGATCACTTCAAGTGTGTTACCGACGAAGGCTGAGGTCATGACATAGTTCAGAAAGAAGGCCCCGTTCTCTGCCGGGAAAAGACAACTCCATCGCAACTCATCTGTACTGTTGTCGGAATTGGCTCTTAATTGACTCTCAAAGAGTTGAGACACACTTTTAATGAAGAATTGATTGAAATATTTGGATAAAAATCAGTTTAGATTACGTTATGATCTCAAGTGATGGCAGAATCAGAACCATTAGCACAAGAAATAGGTACGACTTATACATAATTGCGTGATTGTAGTCTGATCTGGTCCGGAATGGCATCAAAGTTGTCAGTAATTTGATTATCGCCGGCAAAACAGCAGTCATTATAGTGTAGCCCAGAGTCGGAATGTATGACCAGAATATCGAGTACTTCGGGTTTAAAATAAAAAGAAGTAATCAATGGTTTAGTTCTTTGATATTCTTGTTTTGCTTACCAGAGGGTCGGCATTGATCTCAGTGTTTGCGTTCTCAAACCTTTTTGATCCAAACAGATATCGAACAATATTCAGTGCAGAGGTTGGCGTTGATATGAAGAGGAATATTAAGATAATAAACAAATTCAGTGATATATTTAGTGACCAAACCTTCCAATTACTCGCAGAGAACTCTGACCTAAAAGGAATTCATTTGCTAAGCTTTTGGATATTCTTATGGTGTACTCATTACCAGTCAATATCATCGGGATAAGGAGCGTATGAGACCCTCCATTGCCACGACTCAAAAGCATCTGATTTGTGTCCAAATATCCATTGAAGAAGTGTTGAAATACTATAACAGTAACACTGCTTTCGTTTGTAGTGTTTGTAGACTCTGTTCAGGGATCAGATTAAGTGATTATCAAATCAATTGGTTATTTAAGAGGTTAAGGAGTACATACTGGGCGGCCATATACTTGTGTTCGAACACAATAAATGCCATCCGTTCGGGATTTCCTATTGTTTGTCTCAATTGGTCGTCGATCTGATCCTCGAATTCTTTCTTTTCCATCGCATAGAACTCGAGGCCATCGACTTTAGGAAAACAGAAACAACAACAACAGACACCACGAGTGTTACCCACACAATAGGGCCGGACCTCACATCTGTAGCCATACTTTTTGGCATACGATCGACAATAATCTTTTGCTTCAATAGATGTCCACAAATACAGGTAAAGTGAGGTCAGATTATTGACATCAAAGACAAAAGTGATTCTATTTATGGAAACATTCGGGAAGTTCTTCATCAAAAAGCGTTTCAATTGAGTCGGACTTCTCTTCTGTTTCGGTATGTTTTCAATCAAAAGTATCTTCCGATCGAAGGTTCGGATCTTCTGTCCGATTAGATAACTAAAGCTCTTCATTAGGAATATCCCCTGAAATACAGACAATATGTGAAGATTTAGATTAATAATCAGCTGATTTTGAGGACAATACCATTGCGACCACGAATAAAGTCATTAAAGCGTGAATATAAATAAGGGGTGAGTCCTTCCTGAGGTTGAGAACTGTTGTTCTTCTGTAGTAAGTGTCCGGAATGTGATTCAAATCACCCGAATATATGTTTAGCGGAAGTATTATAAACGTACAGATAATGGTTAAACAGAACAAGAAATAGAGGAGATATCTCTGAAACACCAGATATTGTAAGGCGTCGTTACCTCTTCTGTCGAAAATGTCCTTATCTTTGATCAAAAAGTATTTCTTAAACCATTCTCCCGGTGTTTTGGAACTGCCGAAGAGGAAACTCCCGAAACTGGTCGGCTTTGGCTAAGAAAAGGTACAGGGATTGAGGGGGACGTCATTGAAATTCGCATTAAACTCTTACCTCAGTTTTGAAGGTCGAGGATGAGCTCTTACTCCGAAATGTTTGCGAAAATTCTTCATCAAAAAGGATTGACTTGAGGTGTGCCACTTGTTTGGCCTCGTCTTCATCCATGGTTTGGATAGATTCAGAGTTTGTTCGAAGAGTGGGTGAGTTTTGACTCAAATTCTTATTGTCTTCTGATTTGTTTGGTATTTGTTTTCCTTTGCTGTCGTGTCTTAGAAACAGTTTTGAACCGTCTCTTATAGGTTTACCCTCTTCTAACGAACCGATTAGATCACTGTCTTTATGAAGAATAAGCGGAAGGTATGCGTTCGGGTGATCTCTATTGATCTGTTTGGTTGAGTACAGAATAAACTGATTCGTACTTCTCTTCCCATAAATGAAATGAATCCAACTTTTGGTCAAAAGAGAGACAATTTGTTAATAAAATCATCGAATTTATGGAACAATTAATTGATAATTACTCTGAACTGTTCTCTGTGGCCACATATTCTTCATTGATCTCCCTTTCAGTTTGATATACCCTAAGAATCAGTAGTGAAAACACCAACAAAAGTATCTGAAGACAAGAATCAATTGATTTGAGTTTAAAATTCAAATAATTGTCAACTGATTGTATGTATACCGCGGTCAGAGTTATGTTAATCATAATATTGGTGGGAATCCCTTCCCAACCGGGGAACAATAGGGCAAGAGTGTTGTTTATCTTAAGTATAGGACAACTGCCTTCCAGTGCATCATTTTTAAGGTCTATACGGGCGGCCGGCAATTGATCCCAAATATTTCGCGATATGGTATTGTTGGTGACGGCCTGTCTCACAGAATTCCATTTGATGGGAAACCGGGCTCTGACTGTACTGTCATTCAGTGAAGAGTTATTTACATCAAAATCCATGAGTTATTGAAAATGGTATTAAATTTAAGTCAAGTTAAGCTAAAAGTTTGAAAATTCATTTATTGTTCATTTGAATGCTCGCAAACAATTTGAATGAAAATTTGGTTGAAATTCAATTCAATTGAAAACAATTTTAATTCAAGTCTTCTAAAAGTGTTTCAGAAATGAATCAAAAGATTTTCTTTTATCTCATTTTCTTGCCATTCAGTCCATCATATGAGGGAAATGACTTTTGCTCGAACGAGGATCCTGTGGACACAGTGTTTACTCTGGATTACGTTACTTTTGCCATCAAATCCGAGGAAATGGTTTACCGAACAGTCATCGGTCAACAGTTGAATCAAATTCAATGGGAAAACGTTTCCGAAGTGTTTAAAAGCGGTAATCATTTAAAAATAAAACATATTCTTGAAGTTCTACCAAATATTCTAATCATAACTGAAATTATTTGTCTCAACAGCACAACCTGTGAACTCATTGTTCTTCAAAACAGTCAGCACCGGCTTTATGGTCACTAAAATTCCTTTATGTGAAAAGACGGAAATCAACTGTTCATTGGTTCAGAAACTTATTGGAATTGGATTTGTTATCGGAACTACTGAATCAAATGAACAGATATACAGGACATACCGTTTCCAAAACATTACATCAGATCCTATACCAACTCTGGAACCGCAGGAAGAGGAGAATCTCCCATTCGGTCTCAAATCTGAGGGACGAATCAGTGGTGACTTCTGGCCAATTGATGGGAGTAAAGCCACTTATCTTCACTCAACATATGTGGAAAGTATCTACACTTTGGTTCATCTAATCAGAGATAACAGTAATGGCGAACACAAAGTCTTTAGTCTTGATATGAAAGAACTCTTGAGCCCCGGAACTCAGATTCAATATAAGGAAACGAAACAAAAAAGATCCGATCAGTACTCAATTATAGGTCTATATCATTGGTCGACTCCTAAAGATCAGAACAAATCTTCAGTCTATGCAGTGCTCAGAAACGTCTTTGAAAATCGTACGAAAACTCTCGATATCTTCTATTCTTTGAATTATGAAAAACGATTTGTGGGCGGATTTTTGAAAACGCTTTCGGAAGTAATGAATAGATTTTCACTTTATTTTGAATATAATTAACCAATTATTTTAAATGTAGATAAAACACATTCTCTATACCTGTAAGATAAACCGAGTGAAAGTAACGACTGAAGGAACGCCATATATCGAAACTACAACTATAGAGATATTGACCACAAATCCAGAGCTTTGGGTAGTCTTTTGGGGAGTATTTATTGTTTTTATACTTCTTTTCCTCATTTTCGTTGTGGTGTTTGTCGTCCTCTACTTTAAACGTTAGTATTTGTGTTAAGTTTTTGGCAAATATTGAATAAAACACTTCTTTATACTCACTTTTAGGACGACATAAGAGTATTGGATACAAAAATGTTGTATCAAACAAATCGCTGGATTCAAGCGCACCATTTGGTACAAAAGGTAAAGACATCCAGTCTTTGGCTGTGATTTCATTGATTTTTGTTTTCTTTCATTTAATATAGTCTTCAAAAAGAAGTAAAATTCGCCGAAACTTTTGTCAAATGATTTTATTTTTAAAGATTTAAACAAAATTTCATTCAATTTATACTCAATTTCTTTGAAATAAAAAAAACTTTCATTTCATACAAACATTAGTTTTGATAAAAATTCTTAAATTATGTTAAGTTTTGTTGACTTCTATTCATTTAATAGGATTTATATGTTGGTCACAGAACTCTTGATGGAAAACAAGGCTCTGACTGTACTGTCATTTAATGAAGAGTTATTTATATCAAAGACTTTGATTCAATGTCCATGTTATTGAAAATGATATCAAAGTTTAATAAAAATAAATATTCGGTATTTTTTTATAAATTCAATTATTGCAAGATTTTTGTTAACTTTTTCAATGCTCGCAATCAATTTGAATTAGAGTTTTATTTAAAAACATAATTTTCAGAGAATTTCATTGAAATTGAATTCAATTAAAAATAGTTTTAATACAAGTCTTCAGAAATGAATCAAAAGATTGTATTTTATCTCATTTTCTTGTCATTCAGTCCATCTTTTATGCAAATGCCCACAACTCAAACAGATTTTTGCTCGAATAAGGAACAGGTGGACACTTTGTTTACCCTGGATTTCGTCACATTTGCCATCAAATCTGAGACATCTGTTTACTCGACATTCATTGGGAAGAAATTGGATTCAGAAAAGTCTCGAAAGCTTTCAGATGTGTTCAAAAGCGGTAATCACTTTCAAATGGAACCAAATCTTGAATTTCTTTTAAATATTACTTTTAACTCTAATCTTAACTGAAATTATGTGTTCAACAGCAGAACCGTTGAACTTCAAGACAATAAACACTGGTTTTATGGTCACTAAAGTTCCAGACTGTGATTCGAAGGAAACCAACTGTCAATTGATTCAGAAACTGATTGGAATCGGATTTGTTATCGGAACCGATCAATCAAATGTTCAATTCTATAGGACATACCGTTTCAAAAACGTGACATCAGATTACTTACCAGAGCTGCAACCTTTGAAAGACGTGGACCTTCCCTTCGATCTCAAATCCGAGGGACTAATCAGCGGTAACTTCTGGCCAATTGATGTCACTGAGAGTAATGTCACTTATCTTCACTCAACATATGTGGAGAGTCTCTATACTTTGGTTCACCTCATCTACGATAACACCCAAAACAAAACCTTTCTCTTTAGTCTTGACTTGAAAGACATCTTAAATGACAGAACTCAGGCTCCTTTCAAAAACGTTTTCGGAGAAATCTTCTCAAAGAAGGATAGATTTATAGGTTTCTTTCATTTGCCGACTACTAAAGACCAGAGCAATCCTTCCAAAAGAGACGAATATTCTTCGGTCTATGCAGTATATAGAGCTCGGTTTGTAAAGGGCGAGCAATTAAAGGATTACATTTGGGATGTGAATGTGGTATATACAGATACACCTGATAAAGCGTTTATCAAACGGAATAAACAGGTATTGAATGGGATTTCACTTTATTTTGAATACAATTAAGGAATTCCATCAAATATAGGGCCTTGAAATCTATAACTGTATAAACAAGAAAACGGAAGTAACCACAGAAAGGCCGAGAACTTCAGAGCTATCGCCCACTATTCCAAAGCGGTTGCCCATCACCACTACAAAAGGCAGAGACAGAGACACTTCACACTGGCATCCCCTCTGGATATTCTTTTGGGTAATCATTTGTATTTTTGTGCTCCTCATCATTTTGATGGTAGTGTTTGTCGTCTTTTACATTTATCGTTAGTATTTGCATATAATTTGTGGTAAACACTAATTAAAACACTTTTACTTTCTTATAGAACGATACAAATCAAACAAATCTTTGGATTCAATTGAAAACACCAAACGGACGCCAAACTCTTTGATTCTTTGATTCAAAGAGCACTGAAATTCATCAAAATTTTTGTCAAATGATTTTGTTTTTAAAGATTTAAATGAAATTTCATTCAATTTATACTCAATTTCTTAGAAATAAAAAATACTTTCATTTCATTCAAACATTTGTTTTGATTACAATTCTTATAAAATCTTAAGTTTAATGACAATCAGCACAAGTATGTCTGTCCAGAATAAGATGATTGTTTGTGAGAATCAAGTTTTGAATTAATTATTGACAAAAGGTTTCAAAGAAGTAATTTAATTGAAATTTTGTGAGAAATTACTGATATTCTGTTCAATCCATTCGATTTAATTAGAAATTGGTATAAATACCGGCCCTATTAGACAGAGCACATTCAAACCCTAACGAAACAGGTCCTATGAGAACAAATAAATTGTAAATTCTCTCAATGTTTGTGGTTTTGGGAATAAAAATGTTTAATTGATTTGAAATAATTGTCCAAAAAATTACAACAAATATAAGAATTAAATGAATAATAAAGTGATTAACAAATAATTGTATCAAAAATATTACAAAAGTTTATATAAAATGATTACAAAAATACATTCAAATGAAACAAAAGTATCAAAATTTGATTCTTAATTATGAGAGATATTTATTCATAGTAAGGGATATAGCGTTGAATATCTCATTCTGATCGGAACCGTCCAAACCCTTGGACTCTATGGTCTCGAAGTTGAGCTTTCCTTCCAAACCCTGAATCAGAAGACAAACAGAAATATTAAGAATCGATTCAAATGTCTGTAAATAAAGTGATCGCATACCTGTTCCGGAAGGAAATACGCGTTCTTTATCTTCTCAGTCATGTCATCAGCTATTTCGCTGTCCATCGCTTCGAATGGTTTAATGATAAGCACTTTACCACTCATTTCCATATATTTTTTGCCCAAACTATAGCGCATTTGTTTGAACTTCTTCTTCATTGTCAGCCTATAAGTGGTGAACAGTTTCGCTCTTCTGAATGAATTGATGAGAATCTCCTCTAAGTCTCTGCTGACCAACTGTTTGCCCACAAACTCCTTGAGTTCGTCCGCTATTTTAGACAGTTTTGAGTTGACATCGGGTTTGTGCTGAATATCTCGCGCTATCTTTGATTTGACGACAGGCGGCAGGTCTTTAGAGATGAACCCAAGAATCAATTCAATGAGATATTCATCGGTAATCATATCCTCGTCTATCTTGACCTCAGACAACATGTCAATGATCACTGCTTTATTCACCGGCGCCTTCTTAATCATTTTCATAGCAATGAGAGCGCCGTAGAAGTGGCCGACGATATCGTAATTGCCTTTTGGTTCCAAAGTCTTCATCAAATCGATGTAATACCGACTGATGTCCTTAAGTGTTCCCAATTTCTCCATATCTCGGATCCAATTGAGACCAATGACCGGTCGGTTAATCTTTTCCGCCAACGCTTCCAGTGATGCGAAAATACCCTCCAATGGGGGCAAAAAGTAGACCGGCTTTCCTGTTGTCACGTTATTCAGCCTGCAGTGAGTCTGGTCGGGAATAATGAACTTGACTTTACTGAGTTTGGATCTGCACTGTTTGATGTCGTCGGCGAATCTCTTCATCTCATCGATCTTTCCGGACTCAAACTCCTTCATCATTCCTATTGTGATGTTTTTGATGTCATTCAGAGTGACTTTTATGTCGTACTCTCTCTCCAATCCCTGTTGTAGTTCCACAGCAAACATAGACTCCATTCCGATCTCTCCCAGAGTCAAGTGATTGGGTGTAGTCTTGGGGTCAATACCTAAAGCAGTCCAGACTTGGTTCACAAGTTTTGACTCTTTAGTACCCGAAAGGATCGATCGCTTGGCTCTCACCTGAAGTTAAGGAAACACATTAGGAATCAGTTCTTAATACTTAAGTTCTTATGATTTAAAAGTCGAGGAATACTCACAACACAGGAGACGATAGCGTTATCTGATTGAAGCAATTTATCCATAATTTCGAGACAAGAGTTGATCCTCTGTTTGACAATTCCGGCCAAAGTTGTGTTGATATCAGATTCCGCCAGAACTCCGACATCACCAATAGGTCCCCATTGAATGGCCAAACCATGCAAACCATCTCTACGTCTGGCCTCACATATGCGCTCACAGATAGAGTTAGCGAAACCATAGTTGGATTGACCGGCATTTCCTTTACCGCAGGCAACGGATGAGAAGACAACGAAGTAATCCATATTAATGTCGAGTTCTCGCGAAAGTTTGTCCAAATTGTCGAAGCATTTGGTCTTTGAGTCAATTGTTTCGTTGAACTTATCGATGGTGTGATTCTCGAGAAGACAGTCATTGAGAACAAGTGCCAAATGGAAGACACCTCCGATCTCTCCCAAACTCTTGGCCTCATTAAGCAACTGTTTGGTTCCTTCGATGGTATTTGTGTCATGAGTTGAGACAATAGTCTTCGTGTCAAACATTTTCAGTTTTTTGCCCAAAGACTCCAATCTCTCCAAAACAAACTTCTGGTACTCATTTCGCACACCATATCTTGAAGTCAGCACGAATTTTCGGGCGCCTAAGAACAGCATCCAATGGATTAACTCCATTCCAAAGCCACCCAAACCTCCAGTAATTATATAGACTTTGTTTGGATTGAAGTATGTCTTTCTGACGACAGTCAGAATCTTGGATTGACTGAACCCACTCTTCGCGACCTTAACCGGCTCTTCGTCTCTCATTTTGATTACAATCTTTCCGATGTGTTTACCGGTTGTCATATAACGGAAAGCCTTCTCCGCGTCCTGAGCGGGGAATACTGTCTGATTGATTGGTCTAATCATACCATTAGTTGAGTTCTCGTGCATCCAATCGAAGAACTTTTTAGTGAATCCTCTCTTCAGGTAAAGCTTCTGATCGACGGAAACGCCAATGAAGGAGACGTCCCTCAAGAAGGTAAACATTCCCAACTGTTTGTTCATTTGGAGATCAAATTTTCCGATCTCTACGAATCTGCCGCAATCGGCGATACACTCATAACTGGCGTCCAGTTTATCGCCGGTCAGTGAGTTGAGCACCAAATCGACGCCCTTTCCCTTAGTTATGGATTTGATTTTATACTTAAACTGAACATCTCTTGAACTGAATATTCTGTCCTCAGGAATGTTGAACTTTTCAGTCAAAAACTTTCGTTTGTCATCTGTTCCAACGGTGACGTAAATGTCACAGCCATAGTATTGGCAAATGCTGAGCGCTGCCTGTCCTACACCACCAGCTCCCGAATGAATGAGAATACTCTCACCTATTGATAGAAGAATTTAGTAAAACACTTAACGATTAAGTGAATTGAGAGGACATACCCTTCTGTAAGTGCGCCCTTTCGATCAAACCGTACCAAACGGTACTATAAGTACACAGAATACTGACGGCGTCTCCCATAGTCCAGTGCTCAGGAATGGGCGAACAGAAGTCCTCCAACGCCTCAATAGAGGTGGCATAACATCTGCTCATTTCAAAGCCACAGACTCTCTCACCGGTGTCTGTGCGACGGCCGGAAAACTCCAGACCCATAACACAATCAGTGAACAGGGATTGAGGTCCGGACACAATACGGCCTATCATTGAATTGAAACAAAATTAGAAATAAAAGAGCAATCAATCAATAAGTAGGACATACCGGTGGCCAGCATAACATCCCTGAAGTTCATACCCGTGCAGTAGATATTGACATTAATTCGGTTAACCTTTCCGTTGATCATATCATAGCATTCTTTGGGCGAACTCAAGTTCTTGAGGTCGAACCACTGCAAGCCAGACAAGTCTCTGGTCTGACCGATGTTTAGGAAGTACTCATTGGAATCAGTCTTGTCGTAGTCTTTGGGTAGAGTCAGGTGTCTATAAGTGCCTAACTTTCCGTTTCTGATGACATTAATGGGTAAATCATTGTTAATGATATCACTGAATGGCTTTTCCTCGAAATTGATGGGAAGTTTGATGAGATTGTCGTAATCGAAGATACATCGGATGCTCTCTCCTCCCGGTTCCAGACGAAGGCAATTGATGAGACCGACGACACCATTCTTGGATGAGTCGTTCGCTATGAGCCAAATGTTTTCAGTCTTATCCTCTTCCTCTTTGTTCTCAATGATCTTGTCTTTGAGTTTATCGAACCATTGGTCGCACTTTGAGTTGATTTCAATGACATTACTCTTTGAGGGAATGTCAGAGTCAGAGATGCATTTGCGGAACAGGACTGACATCGACCCGATTGAGTCAGTCTTACGTCCGATCAAATTGAAGCCTATATTCTGCGCAGTCGTGACAAACGACAGGATTCGTTGTTCGAGATCTGAGTTCTTCAGATTCTTTTTGCCATTCATTGCATTCAATGCCAGCTCTGGTTCTGTTAATTGGTGTCTAAAGACAGCTAAGAAGTAGCCCTTATTGATGACCACATCATAAATCTCTTGGATGTGGTTCTCAGTGTTTATTTCCCACAACTCTTGAGAGTCTCTAAGTATTATCAGATCAGTTGAGGTGACATCAGATGGAAATGCGGTCTCCTTATGCTTCCACTCAATCAGTTTGAATGACTGTCCCTTATATTCTTCGGGAACGGAATCAATTGATTTGACGGCAATAGTATAACTGACATCAATCGGGTAGATGTGAGCGGTTGCCAATTGGTTGTCCACTTCTCTAGCAAACAGACCATTAGTCAAATTGATTTCAAGAACTCTGATGTCTTTCTTCGGGACACAGCTCTCGCTGACCACATCGAGGAATGTGCGGATCAAATGCTCGTTCTTCGAGACCTGGTTTATCAGATCCAAAGACATATCGAATTCAGGTTTGGTCTGGAATTCGGTCAAAATCTTATTTGTGTCGAAGTTGTGATTCTCGTCGGAACAGCTTTTGTGTAACTCATTCAGAATCTTAAGCATAATCTGATTGTCTTTTATGTCAGTCAAGTAGTTCTTGAGGAGCGGGTCATCGATCTCAAGACCTGCCTTTCCATTCGATTCCACAATTTGTTTGACTTTATTGGCAAAAGTGGAACAAACCTAAAGACAAATGAATTTAATTCAAAACTGAAGAACAAAGACAATTGTCTTTCAATCATACCTTAATGTACTCCTTGAGTGCCTTTTTATCGCACTCTTCGATTGCATTATTGTCTTCATTGGCCACAAACTGATAGGACTCGAGCTTTAAGTCCTGAACATTTGACTTACGAGGAATGGGGAACGCCATAAGATCTTCAATTTCAACGCCATGAGTGACAATCATTCGGCAATTCATGTCGACATAGAAGGGAAGCTTCGACTTATAGACGTGAAACTCCTTTCCGAACAGTTCCTCGATGTAGTCGACACTATTGGTGGAGAGGACGCCCTCGATCTCAGACTCGTCATTCTGTCCACCTTTAGCCAACATTTCCTGAATGTCTTCCTCTTCGACCTTCTGCTCAAAGAGCTCGTCCTGTTTTGAACGGACTTCAGTGACCTTATTAGCTGCCACTCCTTCGTAAAGGACTTTGGGGTCGCACCTCATCTTCTTAATCATGACGGGAACCATCATCTTTCGGAAAGGCATCGCAGCGGCCATAATCTGGAGCAAAGAGTCCATAAAAGTGATCCAATTTCCGTCCCAATTGATCTCTCCGTGAAGAGACTCGAAGTCATTGGTTTTGATGGAATCAATTCGCCTGAACTTCGGTCCGTAATCGTAGCCCAAGATCTTAATGTCTTTGTAGAAGTCATTTGATGACAAATTGATTTCCCAGTCCTTGTCTTTATTGGCCACTTCATCGACCAACAGGTTCTGAAGGCTGAGCGAATACTCATCGGAGGTTCGCACTTTACCAACGCAGCAGATATTACCTTGCTCCATTATGGTAAACTCACCTGAAGAGGAAGAATATGAGATAATAAGTAAAGAATATAAGATATTTGAATGAAAGGTCACTCACCACTGGTCTCAAGATATCTAACTTTAATTCGGGTGACGTCAGTGTCCGACAAGAAGATCGGTCGTCGGAACTGAACGTCTTCGAAGATCACTGGCAACTGATTCCAGATCTTGCCATAAGTTGCGGCCATCTTTCTCCAGGCGAGCATAAGATAACCGGTGGCCGGATATAAGACATTACCATCGATGCAGTGCTCCGGCATAAAGGCTTTGATATTCTGCTGCGGATTATAGTTGTCGTTCAAATCAGAAGCAGTGGGTCTGAAGTGATGCTCAGGATATTTGCGGAGATGGAGGTTCTCTTTGTGGTCCCATTTCATTAGGGAACTGATCGATTGGGTACTTCTCGGGACCGGCCACTCGACCTTAGGGTACAGGTTCTCAATGATTGGGTTTAGACCCAACTCATAGAGCTTAGCGATGGTAACCAAAAACATATCCAAATTCGTGTCATTCGAGTCCTTCTTCATCACCGATAAGTAATATCCGGATTCGAGGGTCTCCTTTACTACCTTTGAGAAGAGTCCGTGCGGTCCGATCTCTACCACCAGTGCATCCGATGGCAAGTGTTTGAACTTATTATAGAAATAGACGGGACTTATCAGGTTATGGACGAAATACTCGGCCGATGCATATCTGAGGACTTCCTCGCAGTCGGAGTCTAAGAGTGCGGTTGAGACCCACTTCTTAGACCTGAGCTTAGGGTTTGGCACAATCTTCTTGAGCTCTTCGGTCAGTTTGGGAGCCGAAGATATAAGGAATTCGCTGTGATATGGAATGTCACTACTTTGGAGCTCTCGGGCGAAGATTCCCTTTTTGGTCAATTCTTCCACCATTTTCTTAGTCTCGTCGTAAAGACCTTTCAATTGAAGAATAATTAATAATTGGTTTTACATTTGAAGGCCTTTAAGAGCATTACCTGAGACCACGACTGTGTCCTTTCCGTTATTGCAGACAACACTCGTGCCTTTGGGGCATAACTTCTTAGCCTCATTCCAAGACATTCCGAGTACAGCCATAAGACCCTTAGGGATCTTTTTATCACTTTCAGTGACAACTCCTCTATAATAGGTTACGAGAAGAGCTTCTTTGGCGGTGAGAGAGCCGTCAGCATAAGCGGCAGCGATTTCGCCGAATGAGTGGCCAATAATACCGTCGGGTTTGACGCCCAGGGATGAGATGACGTCAAACAAAGCGATTTCGATAGCAGTTGTGGCACAGAATTTGTTGGTCATCGTTGACATCGAGTTCTTGTCGTCGGATAACAGCAAATGTTTCAGATCTATGTTATAGGGGGCGAGTATTTCATGGCATTCCTCTATTCTCTCTCTGAATATCTTGATTGGCATCAAACCCTTTGCCATTCCGACCCACTGTCCGCCCAGACCAGGGAATACAAACCAAGTGGGACGTTGGGTCTTAAGGGTGAACATAGAGCTCTGTTTCTTATACTCATAGGTATTGTCCGCCAATTGTTTGATGAAAAGCGAACCTAAAGACAGATATTTTGATAAATGGTTTGACTTTAAGGACAAAATAAGTGATGAATACCTCTGTAAGGCATTCCGCTTGAGTTGAGCGATGGCTCCACTCTCATAGTCTCAGCCAAGAGGGCTAAGAAGTCTCGGCTCACTTTTGTGGGGTTGTCTTCCATCCATTTGCACATTTCATTGAAGGCCTCTTCAGTACGACAGCAGAGGTTCACAATTCTTGGGATTTCATCCGAAATCTTAAGACTGTCCGGAGTTTGGAGTTTATAATTAGGTTCGAGCAATGCGTGAGCGTTAACACCGCCCACACCGAAGTTGTTGACACCAGCGATACCTGTAATTAGTCACTCAATTAGACAACAAATCAAAAATCATCTCAAACTCTGATCCATACCCGGAGTGTATTTGAAGTTCTCGGTAACGGGTAGGAGCGGCGGACAGTGCTCTTTGATATTTGACTTAATGTTGTTTAGATGCAGACTCGGAGGAATGCATTCGTTCTCATATGCTATCAATACTTTGGTCAGTGAAGACACACCGGAAGCGCCCTCCGCGTGACCGATGTTACTCTTGAGGAGACCCACAGGCAGTGGCCCTTCCCTTGTAGGGACTTTACCGCAGTAGGCGTTGTAAATAGCTTTTGCCTCCTGAGGGTCGCCCACCTTTGTGCCGGTGGCGTGAGCCTCAAAGTAGTTGACCTGAGCCGGGTCTACATTCACCTCTTTGTACACTTTGACCATAAGCTCCTCCTGGCTCTCAGCCGACGGGTAAAACATACCCATTCTTTTGTTACCATCGATGTTGACGCCAGAGTTCAAGACAGTGGCGTAAATACGCTTTGAGTCGGACCTTCTTTGCAGAAGAAAACAGCAAACAGTCTCTCCTCTGACAAAGCCGTCGGCCTTTTCGTCCCATACTTTGGGAATGCCGTCCAAAGCGTTCAATCGAGTCGACTGAAAGATCTGATTGGAGAACGGCTGAAGACATATCTGAGTGCCGCCGACTATCGCCTGACGACATTTGCCTATCAATCAAATCAATGGTTAATTATTTGACAAAAGATTTTTGTAAACAAATGTTTGAACACATGTTTCTAAGTTTCATCACTATATTCAGTACATATAAAGAGGATTGAAAATTGACGTCTATTACTACTGAGATTTATAGTGAGATTACGTCAGAGTATAAGCCCTTAATCTCTGAAACAATTAATTATAATAATTTAACCTAAAGTTTGACACTTTGAAGGTCTGATTCATTGAAGTTTGAAATCTCCCAAAAAGTGGTTTTTTTGAAAAGATGTTCAAAGAGTCGAAAATTATATCATTTATTATCTGATAATCAATTTATACCTAATCTGAGGTCATTCATGGCTGTATTGAAGGCCACCAAACTTGAAGAGCAGGCGGTGTCGATGATCATTGACGGACCCTTGAAGTCGAAGACAAACGACACTCTGTTAGCGTAGAGACACTTCTGAGAGCCGGCTGTCCACAAGAGGACATCAGCCATATTGCTCTGAGAGTCAGGCTGCACGTCTTCGGGTATACCGTCGGGCATACCGAAGGACGAAAAGCCAATATAGACTCCGGTGTCGGACCCCCGGAGTGTTTGCGGATTAATTCCTACAAAAAACGGTTGAAATTAATTATAAATTCAGTGATATATTCGGGAAAATCCTCTCATACCTGCGTCAATGATAGCCTCATAGGTGGTCTCCAGAAGCACTCTGGACTGGGGGTCAATCACATCTGACATGGAGTTCATAATACCGAAGAAGAGTCCATCGAATTTCTCGATGTTCTTGAGTTTACCCATTCGGGGATTCATACCAAACAAGTCTTCATTATTCATAAGAAAAACAATTAAATTAATAATTCCTTAAAAGTCATTAAAGAGTTATCTATCAATAAAAGTCAAGAATAACAGAATGGAATTTTTGGAGTCTACCTAGCTCAGAAAAAGGCTAAATTTAGCAAAATCACCTTAAGGTAATTTTATCACGAACAAAAAATAAAAATTAATTTAATTAAAAAAGCTTTCAGAAAAATAAAGATAATTTTCAATTGAAGTATAAAAAGTTACACAAAGAATTTCATGGAAAATTTATTCTGGAAAATTTGACAAGGTCATTCGAGTTAATTAATTAAAGACTCTTTTTTTTTAAATTGGAACAACAGATGAGATTAAGTCAGATTCCAATGGACTGGAATGGCTAAGAGATTGCCAGTTTAATTAACACAATAACTCCTTAAACATTTCAGCCCACAGAAAGTGCTTAAATTTAAACCAAGAGTCAAATAATAAGAATTTTCTAAATAAGAATTAAACAGAATTTCAATAATAAAAATCCCTATAAAACACTTTTCAGTAAAAACTAATTGAAATGAATTATTCATAAAACCATTGAAACTGAAGAAAAAAAGTGATATAATCTTGCGATAAACGGAGCAGTTCTGAACCAAACATATCAAGGACAAAGAGTAAAGGACGAACTGTCTAACCTGTAGGCCAGCGGCGATTGTCTTCGGTAATCATATCCACTTTGTTGAACAGATTGTGTGCGAACTCATCCACACTATCGGACTCTGGGAAGCGACCACTCATACCACTGATCACAATGTCCTCATCCATCGTAAACTTTATGTTCTTATGCGACGCCATTTTTATCCTGAGTTCTTCAGTTGGCGTTTAATAAGAAGATGTCTTCAAAAACTTTTATTAAAACTTTGAGATAAAAAATTGAAAAACTTTTTAATATTAAATTCACTTTAAATTAAATATTGAGAACAATTATTTAATTAGAAATTGAGCTAGGTGAGCCAGTAGGTAGAATTTATTCTACTTATAGAGATCTTTAAATAATAAAATAAACTTTCACTTTCGAGGAGAAGAATCAACTGATAAGTGCTGGGATAGAGAGTGAGAGGACGATCTGGGAATAGAGTGAGAGAAATGTGTTTTATTTATATACCAAACTCAGCCTCCAAAAAAAGTTGAACGAATGAATTGCAAGTTTAGAAAATCCAAAACTAATTATTCGCAAAATATTTATATTTAACTCTCAATTATAGAGATTCAAAAAATATTGGTTTCAAAACTGAAAAACCAAAAACAAAACTCCGATTTCATTAGAAAAACATTATTCCAGGGAATCCCAAAACCACGAAATACTGACTGAAAGAAACGTTTTTTCTTCTTTTGATTCCTAATTCTTCGCAACAAATGACTGAACTAAAGGTATTTATTACGAAAAGTCAATCTTTATATACTTGTGCTGAAGAAGCAATAGTTATAGAGAGCGGTCAGGATTAAGGTTACCCAAAGACACGACTGAATCAGAAGCTACTGAAACACAGAGAGGGAGAGGGAGTGAATGGAGAGGAGAGCAGAAAATATTCTGAGCGAATGAAAGTGGAAAATGTGTGTCTCTTATGTATGAAAACATCGCTTTAATAATTGCTTTATTTTTTTAACCCAAAGCCAGAACCGATTGGAGGTAAAGCCTTTGAAGTAGTTTTTATATTTATTTTCATAACCCCTTCCCAGCAGCTCTCTCTCTCTCTCTCTCTCTCTCTCTCTCTCTCTCTCTCTCTCCCGAAAAATTTCAAAACTTAAAAAGAAAGGACAAAATGTAAGTGAATTCAAAAACAGTGAAAAATATTTGAATAATTGGAAAATATTTTTCAATATTTAATCGAATTTTGTTTTTATCCCTATTTTTAATATCAAATTAAATTCTCATCAAAAAACTATTAGTTAATCAAATAATAAACAAATATGATGTACGTATTGATGACATAAGAGCCTGAAAGGGGTACACACCTGATTGAATTGGTCGATCACAATAGTTATCTTCATAATTGATTCAGTTTAGGCAACAATTAGGGGGCACAGGTATTAGGGAACAGGTATTTCCTGCTATTGAATTACTGGAAATTTGTTTTGCAATACTATTTGCGTAAAAAACGAGACTCTTATCGCTGAAGGGATGGCCAAACATGAAAGAGTCGCTCACTTTCTTTACTAAGAAATTATTGCTGGGATTTCACCACACGCTCGCTGAGGACTGGGAGGACAGGTAGAAAAGAAGTTCAATTAAAACTGGATCTCGCTTTACATCGTAAATTATTTGCACGATTATTATCTCGCAATTCTTATCACACGTCTATTTTATCAAATCTGATTTCACCAAGTACATAGTCATTACAAATAGGTGGAAGCGTGAATTTCAAATTGCCACAGGTTAATCACGACGATTACTAATTAATAAGCTACTAATTAATTATTTCATGTGATACTTGATCAAGATTAAATTCAAGGCAAATTAAAAATTGTTGGAATACAATCCAAATTAATCACCTTGAATATACTTGAGCGAATAGAGAAGGGCTTTCCTCTGTTGCGCATCACTGGCAAAACGGGTTTATTCTAGTTATTACACAAAAATTAGTTAATTTTGTTATTGAATCCAAAGTTTTATTACCATTGAAAAGGCATGACAAACATCGAGACCAGTTTCACAATAACCAGGTAATGATAATCAACATAAATAACTGGTGAAATAAAAGTGAACGTCTTTTTTTGCAAGAATAAAAAATATATTCCTTAAACTAATGGTAATTTTTTATAGTTATAGCTATTCTTCAATAAATCTCTTCAACTAATGGTATGTTTAATGACTTCTTCAGATCCAAAGGCAAACAAAATGAGTGAAACAAAAAAACTTTTTTAATTCATTTTTATTATTAACACTACTTCTTGGCCTTTAAGAAGTCAATTGATATTTGAAATGTTTTTTATGCTGATCAGCACCGACTGAAACAATATCTGGTCCGTGCTATTAGGCCAGAGCTCTAATGGGAGGTCGGTGCCATTCATTAAAATCAATTTTGGCTATAAATCATGCGATTCGCAGCAGAAAACTGCTCTTTCAAAGTTTTGAATTGCATACGAAATGTGGGAAAAAATATGAATAAAGAATTTTGTTTTGAATTTATTTAATTAGAAATAATTTTCTCCTCTCTTCAGAAGACAATAAACTAGATTGAAAAGTGAACTTATTCATTCATTCATTGGACTAAACTAAGTCAATTGCCAATTATTGCTCGTTTATTGAGGAGTTATTACGTTTAGGAATTACTGAGAATTTTATTAATAAATTAAAATTTATTTCACTTATAATTCATTCATTCATTCATTCATTTCAGTTATATTTCAGTAATTATTGAATTCATTACTAATTTATTACTCAATTTTTGACGAAATATTTCTTCGGAATGATTTCCAAACTAATTCAAAATAATGTTAATTAGTAGTTAATAATCGCAATATAATCAAGCTGTGAGCAAGTTATGAGCAAGCTCACGCATTCCTAAACGCTAGCGTTCACCTTATCTAATTGTTCTTCAAAGAGTTATCAGGTCAAACACAATCAATGATAAAGATGTTATTCTTCGTAAGCCAATGATCTTTTTTGATTGATGGCATCAAATGATTGTGGATTCACGTGAACACGTTGGACAGGTAGCCCTTTATTATGACAGAGTATTTTTCCAAATACCTGTACATACAGTTGTAAATTCACTGGATTTCATTTCTCATCGAATGGGATAAATGTTTTACAAGTGTTTTAGATTTATAGTGATATAAATATTGTGTTCATTTTGTTAATTACAAATACCTTTCCTTTTAATACGGATTTTAAGTCTATTTAATAATAAAATGTTTTACAAATAATTAACTCATTTTTTATTGAGTTTATTCATAAAATTTTTGGAGAGAGAGAGAGAGAGAGAGAGAGAGAGAGAGAGAGAGAGAGAGAG